>VSDK01026914.1:426930-438512 GCA_009767595.1 Symbiodinium kawagutii
GCCAGGGGAGCCGCTGGAGCCGGTGCAGCGGCGGCTGGGGGTGGTGGAATGCCACTCTGTGATCTCGTCGGTCGTCCTTGGCCCTCTTGTGCATATGGCTCGTCCGGTATCTGTCCTGCTGTTCGAACTCCTTCCCTGGGCATGGCTGCGATAGTTGGTTCGGTGGCGATTGGGCGTTCAACTGGCGCTGCTCCTGCTTGCAAAGGTCCTGAGCCTGTTGGAAATGGTGCTTGGGGTGGCACTCCAACAGGTCCATGGGTTGGCAATGGGATTTGTGCCGGAGCAGCAGCCGGTACACCAGCCGGTGGCACAGTTGGCATGGCCATGCTTGGTGCATACACAGGTGGAGGCATTGGTGGTGCTCTTGGTCCTTGGCTCAGGGGAGGGGCGACTCCTGAGAATCCAAATGATCCAGGTGGTAGCCCTGGCATTGCCCCTGACAAATCTTGCTGATATTGTGGCACCCTGTGACCCATGCCGTATGCAGGTTGAAAGGCATTGTAGGGGTAAGCTCCGTGGTTGAAGGAGCCCTGAGCTCCATGGTTGAAGGAGCCCTGAGCTCCGTGGTTGAAGGAGCCCTGAGATGCAGGAGGTGGACCTGCATATCCCCAACTTTGCGGAGGGAGGCCAGCCGGCATTCCAAAAGTTGCCTGTGGGCCACCGTGCATTGGCATTCCATAGAACACTTGACCTTCGCTTCTCATCTGCCCTTCGGGCTCGGCTGGCAAAGGTCCTGCACTTTGCGGTCCTCGAAGTCCGCTGTGGGGTCCTGCACTTGGCATTCCAGCTGGCCCTGAGCCACTGTAGGTCAAAGAGTCAGGCCCAAGTACTTCTGGCAAAGGAGCAGATTCTCTTGGTCTACCCATTGTTTCAGCTCCTGGTGCAGCTCCCCGAGATGAAACATCTGCCATGAATGGAGTCACATGTGCTGGAGCTTGTGGTGCCTCAGGTGCTGGACCATCCCCATTCCTGGCTGGTGGGGCACACATAGGGGCTGTTGATGGCGCAGGGTAGGTTCGCACATTCGCGGGGCTCAGGCGCCCTGAGCTAAGATTTGTACTTGGAACTTCGGCCATGGTCTGATGAGCTGTTGGGGCAGGGATCCTTGGAACTCCAGCTCGAAGCTCACGTGAATCTGCTACCGGAGGAGGAGGCTCTGCAGGATGTGAAGGCACCACGTGTGCCGCTGTGTCATGTGCAAACCTGCTAGAAGGATGTGGACCTGCAACAGCACCAGGTCCAGCTGGTCCTTCCGGGCTTGGATAAAATGAAGTACAGGGAACTCCGTGCTGACCAGAGCGTGCGATTCCATCTTGGCTGCTGTGACAGTCCCGCTCCTGCTGAGAAGGCTCTTCTAGCAGTTCATCCTCTGCTGGCACCCGCAGGGGAACATGAATGTTGCCCTCCTGGAAGAAAGAAGCCAGGCCATCCATGGACTCTTCAGTCTTAGGAGAAGCTCCCATCACACTGTCATCCAACAAGTCTGTGTTGCTTCCTTGGCCATAGCTGTTTGGTCTGCCTGCATCGACGGGTGCCTCAGGCTGGGGAGAAAGGGATCTGCGTCCTCGAACTGGCGATGGCATAGTATGAAGCGGAGCTCTGCCAGGTCCAACTTCAGGACCCAAAGGAACTCCTTCACCACTTTCCTCCAGCTGCAATGGAGAAGGCGATCCTGGCACTCTGGGTTTCTCGGCAGCTGGTGGTGAGTTTGGAGTTGGACCATCCAACTCAGTAAGTTGAATCTCATCAATGTAGCGGCCCAAACCTCCATCGCCAGCTTCAAGTGATTCATCAGGGCGACCTTCTCCATGGGAGGGCCCCTCATCATCAGATGATGACTCCTCAACGTTGGGTGACCGGATGGCAAAGTCAACAGAGGGAAGCCCATCGGCCTCCAATCGCGGAGGCTGCGGCATGGCCGACCACAGCAACAGGCAGCTCTTCTTTTTGTAAACCCTTGAGCCATAAAGGCCATGTGTTTAGAAATGGGCTATGATGAGCATGCTGAACTCATTGATCTTCGCAACCGCGTTGACTCATTCTGTACTGCTGAAATGCTGATGTGACAGGTGCCACAGTTCGCACATCCCAAGGTCTACACCTTGGATGCCTTGGAAGCCATCTTGGTGCGAAGCCTTGACAGCACATGTGAAGTGATGCAAATTGACATCCACAAATATCTACACTCCAGGAAGATCCAAAGGAAGATTCACTGGCTGCGCCTTGCAAACGTGCAAACTGGATCTATCAGAGCTTCGAGCGTTGAAGTATCACCGGGAAATCACGAAGTAAAACTGGTGTCCATTGGAGCTTCCATATTTTTCCATATCTTTCCATATCTTTCCATGCTTTTTATGACCTTGTCCGGACTGAAACTGAGAATGCAAATGAATTGCGTAAGAAGCTATCCATCTGCATCATCTTGGTATGTGTGTGTGTGTGAGCGGTGTTTCTTTCCATTGGGTCTATGGATGTTCCTGCTCCTGATCATGGTTCTTCGTATCTGAGCCAGGGCCAGGAGGTGACTCAACAAAATTCACAACAAGAATTGCATCCAAAAATGAGTGACCTGAAGTCACTTGTCCCCTCCTCGTGACATCCAAACCTGAATGGCATGGCTCTCCTGCATCTGTGGCCTTTCCGCAAGGTTCAATTTTTTGTTGCCGCAGCTTTGCAGTCGCTCAATCGAAGAAGCAGCTGCTCACAAAAGCGAGGAGGTGACGAGGCCGGTGCAGCATCAAGGCACACGGCTGACTCCAGCGGGGCACTGCCAGCACTGCACCAGGGAGGCAAAGGCAACAGAAAGCTGCTGAGGGCTCCCATGCCGAGCCATGAGCATCGCAATCCATGCCATAAAGGACATGTGAGGGAGAACCTAATGCCCTTAGCCTTGTCCTTCGGGCGTCTGTGTAGGAGACAGCATGCGCAGCAGACGCTAGAACAACCAGTCTTGCGAATCCAGCTGATTTGATCAGCGAAGTTTGATCAGAATCGCAGTGGTATCCTGAGCGCAGAACAGAATACAAAAAAAGAGTCATAGATTGTGGGCACAGACACTCATAACGCAAAGACAAGCAAACAGTCCACTGATCAAAACACAAGCCAGCAAGGCATCACATGAGTTGCCTTCCTCCTTGACAGCAACGAAAGTAATCAGACTTTCCACGACTTTCCCCATCCTTCCCCCACTCTCTCTCTCCCTCTCTCTCTCACTTTCTATCAACGCATTCAATCACTAGCTGCTTGGTTACTCACTAGTCCACTTGGCTTCATGGGCTTCAGGTGCCCCGTCCTGCTTCCATCTCTTGCGAGCCTCACGTTGGAGTTTTTCTGCTGTCCTGCAGCTGCCATCAGCTGCCATGAAGTCAAGTGTTGCAAGTGTCCCTTCCCATTCCTTCCCACGCCTCACCTTTCCATTGAAAGCTCTCCTATGATTGTGATCTAAATTGATATATCACATGTTATCAATGTGTATGTCATCATTGTTTCCATCGGCGTTTCCACCAATGTTTCTTTGTTTCCTCTTCTCTCCCTCCTTGTGGGCCCATCAGCTGTCAGGATCTTGGCAATGGCCTCAACACGTGGCGCACCAAAGAGATGCCCCATGCGGTGCCTGCGACAGGCCTTCACCACGAATTCGGAATCCACAAATTCCCAAATGCCATCACCTCGCTGCCCAAGCTACCAAGCTACCCATGCGAGCTACCAAGCTGCCAAGCTGGTCATGATATCGAACCTTTCCTCTGTGAATGCTTCACACTCCATGCGGAATTGGCTATATTAACTGCGCTGAAGTATGTCAGTTTGATTGTGGGTTCAGATCCATCATCCCAATCAGCAAGTAAATCCATACAGGCCAAGCAGCTTGCTAGCAGCATGAAGGGTTGGCTTCCAAGTTGAACCTGTTTGAAGAATCCGACATCAGACCGCAGCTAAGCACATGGCACACAGCGAAGCAAACGTCACGAGAGCCTCTGTAAGGGTGACGTCCGGAACTGCAGTGACCCCGTAGTCCTCCACCATTGGTTAGTCTAAGTGGATGAATCACTCCATAGCGCAGGAGAGCTGGCAGCAAAGCACAAACAAGTAACGAACGATGACGATGATGATGACGATGGCGATGACGATGAAGACGATGAAGATGACGATGATGATGATGATGATGATGATGATGATGATGGTGATGATGATGAGGAGGAGGAGGATGATGATGATGACGATGACGATGACGATGACGATGGTGGTGATGATGGTGATGATGGTGGCGGTGATGATGGTGGTGGTGATGATGGTGGTGGTGATGAGGATGATGAGGATGAGTATGATGAGGATGAGGATGAGGATGAGGAGGATGATGATGACGAGGGTGGATGGATGGATGAATAAATGGATGAATGAATGGCAGCCTTTTGCGGAGGGACCTCGACGAATCGATGAACGCTCATCTTCAAGCCACCCAGGGAAAAGAAGGAAAGGGCTGCTAAAGGAAGAATCAGTACAGTATGTAAATAGTGTTCTGATTCTTATGAAGCAAAAAAAATAGGAGAGAAAAAAAAACAATAGAGCTGCAAGTAAAGCTACATCAAGAAGGAAAATTCAAAGTAAAACAAGAAAGTAGGAGCACAAAGTTAAGTGTTTGCTGAAGCTGTCAGAACCCTGCATACGAATCACAGCTTTCTGGATGAGGATTGCCACAGGAAGAAGCGATCACGGTCGAAATGCTTCAATATTCGTGCACTACATAACATGTCATCACTCCCTACTTTTGATGTCACAGGGCGTATTAAAGAAAAACACCTGGAAATTAAGATGGCATTTGATCTATTGGTCTTCTGGACCTACTGCCCTTCAGCTCTCAAAGCCCCTCCTTGGCAATGAGATCGCCAAGTGTTCGTGACCTGAGGCATTCTTTATTTCAGACTTCGAAACCAAAGATCTCATGGAGACCCCACGAAAATATGCATCGATGCGAAACCAAAAGAAACTTCTTTATCTCAGACTTCTTTGTTTCAGAAATCTTTTTGCAAAGCTGAGATCTCAGCTTGCACAACCCTGGAAAGTCCTGCTCCATGTGCTATTTCTCAAGGGCTGGCGAGAAAAAATCAAAATGGTCCTTCCCTTCAGCAAATACTCGGTGCACCTGAGGCAAGAAGAAAAAATATATATAAAGAGGATCAGTCGAGCAGAGTTCACGCGGTCATCGAAAGAGAAGCTGAGGCTCTGACCGCCCATCCATCTGGATACACTTCAGAGCGAACCTGATGCATCGATGCAGCTTGTTATTTCAACGACTTTGTCTGCATTCTGCACTGTGTCTGATGCCCTGCCTCTCCACCAGATGCCTGGATCCGTGCCTGTCTAGAATAGCCAATATAGGCCAGTGAAGGTGCGCAGGGTTTCCCTGTAGAAGGTTTGATCGTATGTGTTCGTGCCTGTTCCTCGACAACATCGGGTTTGTGGTCCTGACACTCTGCAAGGATTTTGGCGTGTACGGCTTCGCAGGCGAGCTCAGCACAGTGCTTCCACATGCTTTAACTAATTATGAGACAAACATCAAGACGCTTTCACGCTGCGAATGTCAGGCTTTTATCACCAGGAGGATAGCTGCATAGAAAATGCAGCGTGTGATCAACCGCAAGGCAGTCGCATCCATGATCAAAGTTTCCAATGGCTGCATGGAAGCGATGCCAGACACAACTACCAACGGCAAACACAACTACCAACATGTTTGACAGATCGAATGGTCTGGGTGCTCAAGCCTGTCTGTGACCCGATTCGAACCCTTTCTGGAGAGGACTGCGTGTTCCTGTATCCTTTCTGCCACTCGATCTTCCACCCGGACTGCTTGACTCGTGTCTCTCTCCTAAGTTTTCTGTCTTTGCTTCTGTCCAACAACTTGGAGCCAACATGGCCCCATCATGTGCCCAAAGTAGGTCCAATATGTGCTTCAGTGCCCAGAAACAACCCCAACCAGGCCCATGAAGTGTCTGAGATCACTCAGCGGCCGAGCATCACATGGCACAAGTGAACCCCCGAATCTGCATTTTACTGTGTCAAGTCCTCCTGGTGCTGATGTTCGTGAAGAAGAATCAATGGGACCCATCATTTTCCATCTCTGAGAGATTTGAAGAAAACATTCCAGTACATGCCTCACAACACCAAGTCCCGGCCAGCCTGTGTTACAAATACCAGCTCTCCAGTGTGCTCCATGCCAATGACGCACCTGTTTACCAAATTGAGTTCAAACAGAAACTGTAATTACTCTGCCAACCCGTCGGCCAAACTGCCTGCAGTCACCGCAGTGAGCCGTGTAGACCGTGCTGCCCTTGTAAACCTTGGTGCCGCCCAACAGTTTCAATCGTTGCCTTGTCAGCAGCTGCCACACCGTTCTGAGATAACGACCGCAAGCACCACTGACGCCCCGCTGGCCTACAATGAAGAAAACTTTCACAATTACTCTCATTTTGGCGTGTGTCAATTGGTCACCAGGTGAAGGAAAGCTTTGCACGGAAAAACGTTCAGCAGAGTGTTGCTGATGATGGAGATGAGTAATTAGTGCGATGATTGCAATTGTTACTATCATGTTTATTCAAAAGGCCGAATTGACGGTTCATTACCTGTCGTCTAATTCTGTCTATCTCATTACCGCTCTGTCAGCCAACCTGTCCATGACTTACCTGCCGCTATACATCTATCGGCCATCCAACCTACAAACTACTTACCTATCTACCTACTTATCCATCCATCCATCCATCCATCCATCCATCCATCGATCCATCCATCCATCCATCGATCCATCCATCCATCCATCCATCTATCTACCTATTTTTTTTGCTGGGGCGTCCAGAGGGTTTGCCCGAAAGGAAAATGAATACTTGGGCAGCGGAACCAATGGAACCGACTTCCTAGGCACAACCAATTTCATGTGCCTAAGTGCCAAGCCAAAAGCTTAGGCACAGCAATTTTCGTGTGCCTAAGTGAGCTTCCCTAGGTACTGCAGGCATTGTCATTGGACAAATTGCTGCAAGCCACGGCTTGCAACCTGAGAAGGCTCAATTGGAAAGATTTGGTACCATGAAGCCCGGCCCGTCAGAAGACGTTGGTGGCAAGAAGGTTCTTGGTCAAGAAGAAGTTGCCAAACGTATTGTTGTGAAATTGCCAATTGTTGAACGAAGGGTTGGTAAGCCATGCGGAGATGACATTCAAGGTGAAGAAAGCAATCCAGGATGTTGGATGCCGAAGGTGGCAACGGTAGCGACGTGGAGAGCTTTGATATCCCATCACGTGTGTCTAACCATGCAACCAGGAGTGTGCCTCCCTGCACTGTAAGGATGGCTGTGTGCACCCACTGCGCTTGTTGACGAAGAAGTGCGCCTTTGCTCTCCCAGGGGTTGGTTGGCAGTAGCTCCGATTTAGTGATGGCCTCGGGTTGCCCCATCCAGCTGAGAAAGGTTGTGCCAAGGTCTCGCCAAGCATCGCGGTCTTGGGCGTAGTAGAGATAGTCGTGGTCAATGCCCTGTTCAGACCAGAATTTCCGTAGCAAGGAGTGTGGTGTGCGCCAAGGTCCCGGCCTGTTCAAACCACCTGTGTGGCGATGCGCAAGGTGAGAAAGCATGATCCTTGCGGGATGTCGACTGTGGAAATCTTGGCGGCAAATGTGGCCAAGAAATGACCAGAAGCGGCGGAGCCATGCGGCAAGCCACCCGCGTGTCGCAGTTGCATGTAGGATCCACTCACGGACAACGTGCCTGCGTAGTCGGTGGAGTTGGTGGGATTCCCGTTCTGTAGTGTCAGGAATGTACAAGTTGAGTGCTTCCACCATGAGCGTGGTCTGTGTGACTTGCAGTTTTGCTTGTGTAGTTTTGTACGGGTACAAAATGGGAGAGAGCCACAGGAAACAAGCACCAACATAGCGATTCATCAGCTTCATGGTGGTGACCGGGTGCGACCAATGGCATTTCTTGAGAAGTGGTTTGAGGCGGCCCCATGCTTGGTGGATGAGCTGGACAGCACTGTGTAGGAGGGACTCGTGGCTAATCATAAAGCCCAGGGGCTTGCGCAAGTACTGAGTAGCACAGGTCCATTGAAAGCCAGCAAGAGCGCCAAGGAGATGTTGTGGCGGCAGGCCGCTGATGGTCTCCGCGCTTGCCACGACGCAACTTTTTGCATAGTTGATGTGGAGCCCGATGTCACGGAGGGCGGCCAGCAGGGAAGGTAGTAGGACGTCAGGTTGCGCCCACCCCTTGAATGTCAGCAAGATGTCATCAACAAAGAGGAGCATCAGGGAAAAAAGGAAAAAAAAGCCGTTGTTCCAGGAGCAGGACCATCAGCCGATGTGCTTCAAAGGCAGCAGCTGGAGGCAAGTGCGATAAGAACTTGGCAACGCTGGCGTGCGTGATGTTGTCAAAGGCTCCGCGGATGTCCAACTTAAGGTATATCGGTGTCGAGTCGGACACCTCCACTATAGACATCATGCAGTGGGCGGCAAAGAGAGCCTCAATGGGTTGACCACCAGGAACAGCTCCAAGCTGTGCAGCCAAAGGCGGCCAGAAGGGCTGGAGTCGTCGCATCAAGATGCCTGCGTACAACTTCTGGATAACTTCGAGCAAGATGATCGGTCGAATCTGCTCAGGTTTCTGGATGTGACTGGTTTTTGGCAGAAGGCAGGCGATCCCCACATGCAACTCTGGAGGTATCATCCCAGTGAAGAGCATATTGTTGAGCAACTGGAGGAGCTGATTTGTCCCATGGCTGACCTGGTTAAGAGCGACCAGAAATTCGTTGGACATGCCCGTGGCACCAGACGTCTTCCCAGGTTTGAGCTTACCTATCGCGGTGGCGAGCTCATGGGGTGTGATCAGTGTGGGCTGGCAGTTCGTCATGGAATTGTGCAGCGTAGCGAGGAAGGGAGCACAGTCGGCATCACGAGCCTGCAAAGGTTGGTTGGCAAACACGTGGTTGAAGTGTTGTTGAACTGCTGCAACGGCCCCTTGCGGCGTCCCCGAAGCAGAGATGAGCCCTCCCCAGTCAGGTCTGCTCTTTTGCCGGTTGTGCAGGAAGGAGATGGCAGAAGGGTCCCCAGCAGTAGCTGCATCATGTAGATCAGATACCCATTGGGCTCGTGCTTGTCGACGCAGTGTCAAGATGTTGCGTGTCAAGGATGCGCGAGTCACTGGATCTGAGGTTTGGTTACGTGCATGGCAAAGTTGTTTGAGGCTGTCGGGGTCGCGGTACTTTCGGCTAGGGGCTCGGTATTGGCAAGATCTGGACATGCTGCAAAGCCCTTCCCAACTCGGTAGCACAGCATTGTTCGACAAGATGTGCACGAGACTGGTGGAATCAACCAACCAGCGGCCTGCTCGATTGCGACGTCGGGGGCCATGACGACGACAAAGGTGTGGAGCAAGGACGGTATTCAGAGATACTAGCTTGTGGTCAGTGGGCAGCAGAGTGTCAAGGTGAGGAACCACTTCGGGTTTGTTCAAGGGTTTGGCTGCATCAGCCACCATGTTGAGGAATGCCTGTGATGCTATGAAGAAATCATAGATTTGATGTTTCCAGGTTGGGACTGAGGGCAAGCACAACTGTAGCTGACTTTCTGCAGTGAAGCAGGCAATTTCAAGCCCTTGTGCATCCAGATTGTGACCAGTGGGTGTGGCGTTCCAATCGGCACCAACAATGCATGGAATGGCGCAGGCTTTCTGCACAAAAAGCTTAATCTCTTGAATGGCTTCTGTGTACTCAGAGGGGGGTCGGTGGTGATGAGGAAGGTGTCCCGAGAAGAACCATAGCTTGGAGCCACCTGTGTGAAGAATTTGAGCTCCTATGAACCTGCCCCCCTTAAGGGTGGTCACAATGGAGTCGGCATAGGATCTGTCAATCAAAAGGGCTTGACCCAAGTGACTGGTGAGCTCGTCTGTGCACACGATCCAGCATTGGGAAAGGTAGGGATGAAAGTGGAGCTGGGCATCGTCAAGATGCAAGAAGCCATCTGGAGTCCGTTTGCCTTGGGCAAGGGAGCCGACTTCTTGGAGCGCAACTGCATCAAAGTGAATTCTATGATCCGACAGCACCTCAGCAATCTGAAGCAATGATTTTCCTCGGACGTTCCAAGTTGCTATTTGCAAGACATGGGGTTGGGAGGATGGAGACCGCTGGTGCTGTCCTTCATGTGCATGCACTTGGCCGGCATTGCCAGCGAGTCACTCGAGCTGGAGGTCCGCAATGGCCTGCTCCAAGGCAGGGATGTGCTTGCCACTCACCCGGGAGAGGTGGCTCACGTTGATGTGGAAAGTCCTCTGATCCTGGGACCTTGGGTCTTCATAGGTGACTGCTTTGAGTGTGTCAGAGCTGTCAGCAAGGAGGTCCACAACTTGAAAGGCCGCAACGCGGGAATCATCGATCCAAAGAATCTGTCTGTTCCAGTCCACATCGAGGCGCTCAGCCGCAGTTGTGCCTAACAGAGCCTCAAGAGTGTCTTTGGCACACTTGGTTGCTTTGTTGTTGAAGCGCCTGTGCAGGCTCTTGTGTTGGGTCAGCCATGCAATCTTGCCTGAACTCTTGATCGTATGTTTGTCTTGGTGGTCGATTTTCAGCTGGAGTAGGCGACGCTTTGCATCAGGTTCAGGGAGGGCATTGAGGAACACATGGCAGGTGGACGACCTGCGGCCATAGACAATGATGTCACGAATGTTCGATTGAATCCCAAGTTGCTGCACAAGAGACTTTGCCTCAGTCTCGACCGTCTCCCGTCGGGTGTCGACATGCCACCCTCCGATGACCAAATGATTCCAGTCCACATCTGGGGTGAGCGGGGTGGGAGAGCCAAGATTGGAGCCTCGGGGCCGCATGGGTGAAGTCGAAGTTGTCCTAGGACCAAAGTCAGGGACATGGTTGCCACGGTGGTTGGAAGGAGGTGCCGATGGGGCACGGGTGCCAGAGATATCATGTACCTTATCGGTGAGCACTTTCACGTCATGCTGCAGCTTCGCAATGTTTTGGGGCATCTCTTGGGTGAGCTGGTTGTGGTTTGATTCGATCACCTGCATTCTTGCATCGATGGAGGCAAATTGTGCTGAGCTCGAAGCAAGTTGGGCAGTATGGGAGTCCACTGTTTCCAGCACAAGCCTTTGATTCGTGCGCATCTCATCCATCTTTTGGACCAATGTCCTTTCCATGCGTTTCATGTTCTTCATCATCACTGGGAACATCTGCATCATCTGGGCTGGTGCTTCAGAGGGCAGTGCCAAAGCGAGATCGGGGGCAAGCATTTCACATTCACTATCATCGTCATCAATCACTTCGCCCTTCGGACTTGACTCAAAAGTAGCATCCCTAGTCTTTTTCCGGGGAGGTGACTGGGAAGGGGGTGAAGAGGGAGGAGCCAAATTACCATCATCCTGTACCAGGTTAGACCCAGGTGCGCCAGCTCCCACGGAACGAGAATCTGCCATGAATTGAAGCGGTGAAGAACAGTTAACCTACCCACCGGAAGCCTCAAAGGGATCTTGAGCCAAAATGGAACTTGAGCCGTAGCCAGAGTTGCATGTGGGGATCGCCTGCCTTCTGCCAAAAACCAGTCA
>VSDK01026922.1:2872-15101 GCA_009767595.1 Symbiodinium kawagutii
CTTCCACTTCTTACGGCGCTCCTGCTCATCCAAAGGCAGTCCAGGAATGTCTACCTCATCCAACATTGTCTCCTCTTGGATCAGGTCCTCAACGGGATCCTGATGACCTTCACCTACGTCCTGGTCTTCTTCAACACTGTCAACCATTCCTGCATCTTCGTGTTCATCATCAACCGTGCTAGCAGGGAATGCAACCGATAATGACTGCTCAATCATATCATCTTGTGACCATTCCTTCAACCATTGACTGAAGTCCCAACCAATCACATCATCCATGACTCTGTCAGTGAACCATGCCTCGAATGCCTTTGCAAGGTCATCGCAATTGGTGGTGAAAGCCAAACCGACATCATTGATGTATGGGGTCTGATTGCTCACATGCTCTTCCCAACGGGTTGTGTAGGCAACATCAATGTGGAGGTACTTACAGCAATTGGCTTCACAAAACATTTCAACCTCATGTAGCAGGTGTCCATGTTTCAAGGCATTTTCATGGCTATCATATTCAATGGCAATCACGATCAGCTGGTGATCCTCCAGCCGTCGTTGCCAATCATCAATGTGTCCATCTTCCAGGAAAGAGGCACCCGGACCAACCTCATAGACGTCAAAATCTGCACAGTCCTGGAAGTGCGTGGCGCTGGAAGTCAAAACACAAACGCTCGGCTTGGAATCGAGGGGTGCTAAACCAGCGACACTCTTGATCAATTTGGTATCCCTGTTCAGAGTGTTGATCCCTTCCATCACGTTCTTACGATGCTTCTTATTCATGATAGTTCTTTCATGGGGATCTATGGCAATGAGGTTCAACTCTGAATCCTCCTGTCGAACACTGGATGCTGCTTCTTGTGGGCTGTTGGAAGGGGTGCACAAATCAATGGAAAGATGATTCTGCAACAAATTGCCAAAATGATCATCTCGGTCACCCTCAAGTGCCATGAATGCGATGGGGCTTGGAAAGCTGGGTTCACTGGACGGACTGGTTGGCTCAACCTGTTCTCTGGAATAAATTGGGGTTTCAGACACTTCTGAATGTTTACTTGGAGTATCATCCATGGAAACCTCCTCATGACGGATTCCTTCTTGGGACTCACTTGGAAAGGTAACCCGTCTCTTTCGTGGTAGGTTGTCATTCTTGGCTTCCTCCTTACACCTATATCTTCGGGGTTTTGGTGGCGTTGGGGGCTGTTTCAAACATGTGAATGCACAGCTGTCAGCAGCGGCGGCAGGCGACATGTACACTCGCTTCGCCAGAATGACGATGTCCACCGCCCTGTCATCCGGAAGGTCGATGGCGTTGTCTATGTTAGACAACTCCTGGTAGACCACCCATTCGGCAGCCACCTCACCGCGCGGCTTCACAAACACGGTCTTCGACCAGCCAGCCATGAAATCCGGCTTCTTCACCATCGTAGTGGGCGGCCTTCCACGGATGTAGATGTTGGCCCGGCATCCGTGGGTCTGCTGCAGCGACTGGTGGAGATCCACGTCACACGCCCAGATCGTGCGATCTCTGTTGCTCCTCTCTCTGGCGATCTTGCACAACTCGTCCAGAAGCTCACACCATCCAGGCCCCTCTCAGCCACCTCCTCGTGAAGCCACTGCTCCACGTTCTGTCTGGACCTCACAATCACATGCGGGTTTCGGTGTCCAGCCGGGATCACCGAACCCGAGGCCTCAGCTCCTCTTCGGTCTCCTCCATCGCCACCACGTCCTTCTCCGCTTCGGCCTCTGTCTCTTCCACGTCGTGGCGGCATGGGAGGTGTTTTCGGCTGCGGCACCTCCTTCTTCACCTCCATCACATCTCTCTTCTCTTCCTTCATCACGGCCTTTGACTTGCTCTTCACAGCCGGGGGATCCGAGGTCGAGGATCTTTTCTTCTCCTTCTTCTCATCCCTTGCTGACCTCTTTGACGACGAGGCCTTCACCCTTTTCTTCCTCTCGCGTCCACGGCTCCTGGATCGCGAGGTCTCTCTCTCGATCTTCTTGGCCTGTTTCCTCAAGGCCTCTTCCTGCTTCGTCGCCACCTTCTCCATCGTCTTCAGCAAGGTCTCGATGTGGCTCTCCATCTTGTCGATCCTGGCCTGCCCTTCCTTGTTCTCTTTCTTCAGGGCCTCAATCTCCTTTCTCTGCTGCTCCACGATGCTCTCCTCCGGTGGTCCATCCGGACTCACCGGCTCTTCCTTCACTTCTTCCATCTCTTCCTCTCCTTCCTCTTCTTCCTCACTTCCCTCACACGATGGGCTCTCCGTAGGCTCTTCTCTGGGGAGCTTCTTCACCAGGTTCTTCTGGAGCACGCCATTCAGGATTCGAAGTCGGTCAGGATGTCCACAGGCATTGCAGTTTCCTCCACACTGCATTGTCACCCAGTGCGGACTCGAGGAATGCAGCAGGTAGGGTGTCCTCAACTCCTCCTCCATCAGGATGGTAGTCAGGCACGTTCCCCCTGCCACGCTGCGGCGGCGTCCGCTGGTGCAGATCACCTCCACCACACACGGCGTCTCCTCCGCGTAGATGAAGTTCTTCGCCTTCCGCAGCAACTCGATGAACTTCGCCTCGTTCAGCAAGCCCTCGATGGTCTCCACGCGTCGCCCAACGCAGCCTGTGTACCTCCCCTTCGCCGGATCGCTGCAAGGGCGGAAGTCCAAAGTGATCTTCCTCACCCCATCCAGCCGGGGAGCATCCCCAAACCTGACGCCCCGGGTGACGATCACCACGACGGGTCGCCCGTCTCTCTTCCTCTTCGCAGCCTCAATGACCTTCGCAAAGTGCTTCTGGAAGTGCACATCCTGGTGAAACTCTGTCCCCAGGATCTTCTCCTCTGCTGCGGCCGTTGCCATCCCAAGCGTCTCGTCCCTAAAGGATCGAGACTCAAGGGGCTCAAAAGAGGGGTGTGAAGGATGAGATGGATGTGACTGTGAAAGTTCACATCTACTGCGGTTTGTGATTCTGAATTTCCTATGACATTTTGGTACCTTCACATTCACCGGCCATATGATTCGTGGATTGTGATGCTTGTGCTGTGATGTGTCATGACATGGTTCCTTGCTGCATGGCATGCCTTGGCACATGTCCATGTCCCCTAGCGAATTGCAGGAAGTACCGTCCACAGCGAGATCAGTACCCCTGAAGGGAGCTTGAACCAAGCCTGCCGTAAGATTGATCATCAGCAGACCCGATGATCGGCAACGGAAAAGGGGTAGCTCCTGCCCTTGGATGCTACAGGTCCCATTCGCTAGATTCTTCACCAAGCCTAGGTGGGTTTGGGCACGCAGGCTCAACAACAAAGGGGTATCACCTGTCGTAAGCTGGTGGCTCTCCATCACACCATTCAGGATCTCGCCATCCAGGAAACGAAGTGCAAATGGAAATGATTGTAACCCTTCAGTTGAAGTACCATTGGGTCCCAGACCAGTGAACGTCTTGGTAGCCGATTCATCAAGGATCATGTTGTAACCTTTATTGCGTAGTTTGGTTTCAGCCATGGTGGCCCATTTACGGGAATGGCACGAGGCATTGCAGCCTTCGTCCAACACGGCATAAACGTCAGGATCATTCATGTCATACATGTCCTTGGCTACATGGGTCAAGTGAACGATACCATCGGACATGTTTGGGGTCTCTTCACCATGCAAACACATAGCCATGTAACCGGTGGAAGAGTCTCCCGGGATCTCTGCACCCAGCATGGAAAATGAGTCCTCATCCAAGACGTTGTTGGCCGCTTGGCTCAGCCACTCATGGGGCTTGGCACGTGTCACCGCCTCGGATTGCGAGTTGGAAGCAACCAAACCGGTGAACTCTTGCAAGATGTTTTCTATCTGTTGTGGTGATAGTTCTGGGGAGTCATCTTCAACCACTTCTTCAACAACTCTTGCCCTCACAGGGTCAGTGGATTGAACCTTCTTACTGATCTCAACTCGCCCTTTGTGCATGTCCATGGGCATCTCATCAACAAAGGACAAACATTGTTTGCAGAAGGTACGACGAACCGAACGACTAGAACCTCTGTGATCAAGTTCTGCATGTGGACATGTGTCGGCCGTGTACTGGGCAACTAGATCACGTCTTTTGGTCTCGACGTGTCCACATGTGAGGCATGTCAGTCTGATGGTGTATCCAGTGGATCCCTTCTTGGAAAAGTCTCTGCACTCCCTACACTTCTGTGGTAAAGGTGGATTCGGGGGAGCTCGGGATACCTTGGAACCGGGCACTGGTGCTGGTGGTGGTTCCACAGGCTCATATCTCATGACCACTTGATCACCATCAATGACAAAATATTGATCAACCCAACGGATGTACTCAATGTAGTATGGGCTTTTGGCTGAATTGTTCTTGGCCCAGTGGTAGAAGTCACGGTGCCGGTGCAACAGGGTCCAGAATGTCTTCCCCTTGAACTGTCCAATGGGAAACTTGTTACCACTACCGGCAGGTCTGAGTTGTGGGTCCAACGATTCAACGACAACATCCCCAGCACCACTCCCTCGAGCAACCGACGGTCGAGCTGGGGAGGCGCTTGGCTTGGCACTTGCTTTCACTGCCATGTTAGCTACCGGAGTCTTCGATGTCGAAGCTCCAACATAGACACCTTCATCATCAGAAGAGTCTGACATCATCGCGATGTTTGCCATTGGTGCCTGGGGTTTCTTGACCGGCGGGTTACCAGGTTTCGACGGGGCGTTGGGGATTTTACACTCCGGGTCTCCTGCCCAATGCCCATAGCCACCGCAAAGGAGGCACTTGGACTTCTTCTTGAGTTCTACCAACTTGGCCCTGCGTTGTTCAATACTCAAGTGAGAACGGGCAACCTTGCCCTTGCCTTTGCCTTTGAACTTACCTTTTCCTTTGCCCTTGGCCTTGCCGAAGGCTGCGTGTGCGGCAAGTTGCAGTTGGATGGCATCACCTACTGCCCTTTCATCAGCATCATTCATGTCCATCATGCCGTTGAGTGCAATTGCCTCTTCTTCATCTACATCATCCCAGTAATCATACTCATCCTCCTCAGGGTCTTGTTCCTGTTCGTGCTCCTCGATACCTCCTAGCATACCTACGTATTCATAGTCTTCTTCATCATCACCCTGCCAGGGTTGATACTCTTCCCATTCGTTGCAGTAAAAACCATCATTCACGGCTGCATTGTAGGCACGGGGGTATCCAGAGGTCTTGCCTGAGGGTTTTCCTTTTCCTTTCCCTTTGAAGGGGGTTCCTTTTCCTTTTCCTGACTGGGGTTGTGACCAGGAACGAGAACCTTCCCTCAGATGCACTCCGCTATAGTGCTCTATCAGGATCTGTGAGATGGAGTCGAACGATTTGTCAGTGGAGCATGCCTTGACCACCAGGATCTCTTGGCGAGAGAGTCCTGACAACTCCAACATGAGCTCAGTGCGGAGAGTTTCACCTAGGGATACTGAGGGGTCGAGTTCCTGCAACATGCGCCACCATCGGCCTCTTCTCTGAACGTAACTCAACATGCTTTCTGATTGTTGCCTGGCCAATGGACCCTGGTGACGTTGACCTGCACGAAACAATTCTTTCGCCTCTTCCTGGGCGCGTGGGAAAACAAAGGCTCGAATCTTGCTCACTAACATGGCCAGCCCCCCGGGCTTGGTGATTTCCTCAAGGCCTAAGTCTCTAGCAATCAGGAAGGCGTCACCGCGCAGGCCCTCGACGACCTTGTTGACGAGCGGGGCCCAGTCCACATCGCTGGATCCGGGCTTCACGCTCTTCGTCACTGGCTGTGACTTGGCCGTCTTCGGAGTCTCAGGTCCGAAGGGAAGTTCTTCACCCTCTTCCTGAGCTCCTTCAGCAGCGGGATCAGGAGGCGGCTCCTGAGCTTCAAGCTTAGCTGCCTCAGCATCAGACGCAGCTTTCGCTGTCGACTGAACTTTGGACTCATGCAGCTTGATGCGTAACATCGTCCGGAACTCCCAGTCGTGAAACGACTGACGATCTCCATGATAGATGTATGAGCCGGACTTCGTCTCCAACGGAGTACTATTGTGGGAGGCATAGCCATAGCGTAAGCCAGCCACAGACATTTCGACGGTTCTCGGACGAGGTGCGTCCCAAACGGATCGCCCTCAGGAGAAGTGGGTAGCCTATCCCAGGTCTACCGATTGCAAGCGAGGATGGTGGGGGTATCACACGCTAAGATTTCAACGGAGTTGAAGTTTGCACAGTGGGGTCCTGGATCTGCCTGCGTACCTGACGAGTCGGGTAGCGAACCCGCTCCGCTACCAATGTGAAAATGGCAGCAAATCGAGTCAGCGCAGCAGTCCAACAGTACGCTTTTCAATGCGTCACGAGCCGGAAGGCTCTCAAAGGGCGCCCTGGAGCCAAATGGCCACAGATCGAGTACATGGCTATACCAACCACAGGGAGAATTCACACCAGTTCTGTTTTCAATGAATGATTGTTGGAATGCCTCAACCACCTGGGTTGGGTGTCCAGCGGCTGTAAACCCACAGGATGTCCTTTATAATCTACTGGGAAGGCCTGCACAGCACAAGCCACCAAATACCACAAGTCACAGCAGTCCTCGCGTCTTGCCCTGTCTTTGTTGCGTGTCAAGTATTGTTCTCGTCCGCGGATGATGCGCTCCACCACCGTATCATGGCAAAGGTCCGGCCATTTGGAAGGGAGCTCTTTGTAAATGCCAGATTTTTTGGGCACTTCGAAGCCTCGAAATGAACAATGAAGAACATAAATGGAAATGAATTAAAATGGATCGACATAAATAGTACTTTAAAAAGTAAAAATTGATTTTAAATAAAACAAAAATCAAAAAATGGATCGCATTTAACTACGACGTTTCTGCCATTGACCAAAAAATGCACGATCGTTTAGTTACTTTAGACCAAATTATCCAAAATGTCCATCGTCTTCGCGATCAAAGAATCACCGTTCTTCTTTTGTAGACTTCCGCGAAATAAAAATCTGTGCTCAAATTCCGTGATTTAACTCACCATTACGACTTCTTCGCAAATCGTGCACGAATAAAAGATTGCATGTGCCGACTTGCAAAGAACTTTCGAGAGATCATGATTCCTAAAATAAGCCTCGCGTATGATGTGTAATGATGCTTGTCAAAAGGAAGAAAATGGTCGAAAAAAAAAAAAATATTACATATGATCTCACATGATTCTCACATGAGCACAACAGGCTTCAAAACTTTGGATCAAGTGAAAGAGATCCCCTGTTAGAGGCTCCAATCAAGATGAAGGCGCAAAAGGCGGAACCAGGGCCACAACAGATGGGAGGTACGGGTCCGTGGAAGCTGTTGATCTAACAGGGCCTCACAATGATCGCCGAGACACGAGGATCATCCTTTGGTTCCCCTCCGTTGCGCTTATGACCTGCCCCTTTAGCAACGACGTGAATGTCCCAGGTCTTCAGCAAATCTTCAGTGACACACATGGGAGCACCGATAATGACTTCGTCAACCCACTTGCAAGCACAAACGTTCAAGACCTCAACAACTCAATGAATGGAGTCAAAACGAGTCAAATCCGCATCAAATATAATCAAATATAATCTATTCGAGTCAAACTCAATCCACATTGGCTCAACTTGTATCGAATCACCAACACGCTCTGAAACATTGCAGAAATTCCAAGAGAATAGATGAAAATAGGATCACAAATTATCAAACTATACTCTTGCTTCACATGCACCTGGAAATACAATATCATTGTGATGCATGTCTGCAGTTGGAGCCAACACTATGCAGCAAATTTGCCTCCAAAGAACCGTCTATATCTTCAAAGTGCTCACGCAACATAACAACTCTTTCAATGACCCCACCCGGATCTAATTTGCAGTGGCGACACATTGGACATGTTTCGAGAAGGGTGTTTGAAAGTGGGGATTCATCCGGGGTGCTTCTCTGATGGACCAACACTAGAACCAATGGGAAGGAAGGAACATACTAGAAGGAGATGGGTCCATTTATGAGACACCGCCTTTCCTACAAGAAATGGCAGAAATTCATCTGTTTGTTTCGAACACCCAAAAAAGTCGATACTAGTTGGACCCAGGCGCACGCTCGTTGAGATTCATCACGGGCAAATTCTGTCCTTTAGATTTACTAATGTTTGCATCGTCATGGATCCCCACCAGCAGAAAAGTGCCAAGTTCACGTGCGTCTTTCAGAAATTCAGCGTGACCAACGTGAAACATGTCGAAGGAGCCACTGACGTAGACCACGCAATCGTCGGGTGTTGGCTGCTTGGCAGAGGAAAACTCTCGAATGCGCCGCGTGCTCGCCAGCAGTTGCACCGGCACCTGAGTGCGAGACGAGGACACCGTGGGCGGCAGATACCCGGATCCTGACTGCGACCTCAGCAGAAACCTCTGAATTTGACTCATCTGATCCTGGAGAACGGTGGCATCCTGGCCACTGATGCGATATTTCTCGACCAACTTCTGCACCGACTCGGTCATCTCTTTCAAAAGTTTCACCTCATCTCCTCGGTCATCTGCTTCGGCCTGCTCTATGACCTCATCTGCACTCATACGCAGACCCATCGTTGGGGATCCACCTAAATCTGTTGGCTGATTCCGCGACAAGGTCAGAAGCCTTCCAATTAAATCAGTTGTTGAGACGCCTTCGGTTCTTTTAATGATGCGCAAGCGTCCAGCGTTTCGCATCTCATCGTAAGCACAAAAGCCCTGAGAATTCACTGGCATGTCGTCCCCATGGATGCAGAAATCTGCTCGTGCACGTTCAAGAGTAGCTATCTCGGGGGAGTACGGAACGTCGTAAAGGATTTCATCGATCCATTTGATGTGGTCCAACAACCGGTATCTCTCCGCCTGTTCCATCACTGGCATTGATTTGTTCTCCGCAATTTCTTGGTCAGAGTGAATTCCAACGACCAAAACATCACAAATGTTCTTCGCCTGAGGGGTTGCTGTACAGTACCTATTGAAATAAAATGCAAAAATCAATGAATACATCTTTAAATATACATGCATGTATTGTCGTATTGTATATCTTTGCGTGCATTGTTTCATTCATTCGTTTGTGTAAACAGAAATAAACTAAATCCGCCCGCACCGAAGGCGCTGGGGCGTGACTTGCGGAGCCATAAAGAATCTGTCGGTACAGCTTTAGCTGGGGGGGGCCCTTTCTTTGCCTAGAATCGCCTGTTTTTGACGTTTTTTCAAAACGACTTTTCGGCGATATTAGTCCAACATCAGGCCAGCATGGGTCCAACATGGGGCTAACATGAGCCCAACATGGGGTCAACATGGGCCTTAAGATAGGCCAAGATGGGCTCAACATGGGCTGAAGATCGGTTAAACTGACCCTACCATGCGCCCAACATGCGATGACGCGGGAACAACATGCCCCATCATGCCCCTACATCTGGCAAGAGCTGCCCGATATAGGGTTCAAGGGCTCCAACATCCGCGGCACATACGCCAAGCTGTCATGTCATGCTTCGCACATGCTCCCACTGGCCTCTTTACATACAATTTTTGGCTCAAAACCCCCTGTTTTTTCATGTTTTTTGTTAAACGACTCGGCAAGATTGACATGACAGACCCACATTTTGGCGCAACACAACTCCAACATAGGCCCAACATGGGGCCAACTTCCACGCCAAGCTGGGCCCCAGGTGGCGAAGATCGGCCTAGATAGCCTCAACACAACCCCTGGCATCCGGTAAACCTACGCACCATGCCCCAACGTTGGTCTTAGCATGTGCCAAGATGTGTCCAACATCCCGCGCAATGGCCCCAAGTACCGGCTGGCATCCAGAATATGCGGTACAGCTTTCACTGGGACCGGTTCCCCCCTTTTTTGTCTAGAATCTCTTGTTTTTGACGTTTTTTGAAACGTGACTTTTCGGCAAGTTTGGTCCAACATCATGCCAAAATGGCCCAACAAGGGGCCAACAAGGGGCCAACAAGGGGCCAACATTGGGCTAACATGGGGCCAACATAAGCCCAAGATGGGCCAAGATGGGCCCAACATGCGCCGAACATGGGCCAAAAAGACCCCAACATGCGCCCAACATGCGCCCAACATGCCGCAAGATGGGCTCACATGCCCCAACATCTGGCAAGAGCTGCCCGACGTGGCCCAAACGGCCCATGCAGCTCAGCAAGGTTCCCCAATAGGTGCCACGGATAATGATGGACAAGCACGCCAAACAGCGCACTCATTTGACACCACATTTTCGGGCGCAAATGAGTGCGCTTCAGTGAGTCCAACCTTAGGCCAAAATGTAGTGATGCGGTCCAATGTGAGATGTGCCAAAGCTTGCCCAACATTTTGAGCCGCAAATGAGTGCGCTTCGGGTAATCCAACCTTAGGCCGCCAACATGGGGTGGAGATGGTTCCGATATGTTCCGACGTGATTTGACGATGTTCAATGTGTCTTGCAGCACCTGCCCTCTGCATTCCACGGTGCGGGCGGCCCTAGCCGCGAAGCGGCGCGAATACATAGCAGATCATGATACATATTGCTGAAGTATGGTGGCACATTGATATCAAAATCATGCTTAAAAGAAAGGGGGCAGGCAGCGCCTGACGAATGGCATTGTAGTGCCCTGAGTGCATGATGTCGAAGCATCCGTCGATGTAGCCTCGAACGGGCGGCCTTTCATGGCTTTGCACATCGCCAGACATGCTCGGCTAAGCGACCAAGGACCCTTGACCGAAAGAAGCGCAGCAACAGATTTCAGAGATCCATCCTTTCTTCGGAAATGCTTTGGAAATGAGGCATTGAATGCACCCACCCATAACGAGGGACTTTGGGGGAACTCTGTTGGGCTTCTGTCACGCCTCCCTACAAACATCCCCAATTCCAAAGCGTAGGAAAGAGGTTTCCGATGATTTCAATGCTGCTTGTTGCAATGCTGCTTTCAAAATTGGCAACGCGTAAGCACAATGTGTGTGGACGTTGCACATGTCCGTCCTGAGCGCCTGCAGAAAGCACACGCTTCCAGAAGCTCCATCCCAACCTAGTGAACATACAAAAAGCATTCACTCAGCCATTTGATTCATTTGCATCAGCAGTACAGTACCAGTCGCGAAATGAAACAAAACAAAACAAAATCAAAGAATGAAAATCAAAGAATGACACTCATTCGTCCCCTGTCCTGAGTGAACTTTGCCAGATCAACTAACTCACACACACACACATGGTTTCATATGATTTCAACTGGTTCCAATGACGGTAAAACAAGCTGACTTCCGACAAGCATTTTACCACCAATGGTAGCCTTCCACTTCATCTGAGACACTGCAGCATCATTGGCACGCCGAAACGAGTGATTGTAGTGTAGTGTCAGTTCTCGTGCAATCTGTCGCCCAGTAGCGAAAACATGAATTGAACACTTTGAAAATGAAAAGAAAAAAATCATGAGGAGTTGTACTGAAGGTAAGATAATGAAAATGATGAATTCTTCTGAAGGTAAAGAAGACATGGAAAGGTAAGAAATGGAACGCAACAAGCTCTGTGTGTGTGTGTTTTTGTGTGACGTGGAGGTCTTCCCTGTTGCTCTGGGAAAGACTTCGCTGGGGCAGCGTCAAGAAGAAAACAAGACAGGGCATGACAGGGCCCAATCTGAGGACCGAAATGCCTGGACGTTTACGCTTTGAGATGTGCTCCGCGAGGCGTTTATTGATAAAAAATAAATAAATAAATATATATATATATATATTTTGATGTCCATGCTGCATATCTGCCGAGAAATCCTTTCGCATCGCCATGCATCCCTCTTCACCCAATCTTTTGGCAATTTGTTTCACGGCTCAGCTCCAAGCTTTCGGTCCCTTCGGGACGGCAGAAAAAACTTCAGTGATCTGATGGATCTACGGCACTCGGAGGAAGCTTCAGCTGCAAGCATAGCATGGTGATTTTTGGTCAAGACGATGTTTGATCACTCAGTTGAAGAGACTCAGAAGTGTTTAGAAAGACTGAAAATAAGTCGAGTTACTTCCAAAGGGAAGGGAACTAAAGCCAAGCAAGGGAGTCGGAGGAAAGGAAGAAGACACAATGGTATTTGTCTGCTGCTGCTTGTGATTGGTACCTTGGTGAAACACAAGGGTGGGCATGTATGATTACATCGTGGCAGCCGAGCAAGGAATAAAGATCAATAAGGTATCACAAAGATTATATAGTATAAATTTGAAGCAAGTAAAGTATCACATGTGCCGCGTGCTGGAAAGAACTCTTTATTGTAATTCTCTCTATTCTAATTCTCTCTATTCTAA
>VSDK01026925.1:13496-43104 GCA_009767595.1 Symbiodinium kawagutii
CCACTCTGCATATTGAAGTAAGGGTGCCAAATCTCGACCTAGGAGTGAATGTAGGTGAGACTCCCCAGTTTGGTAAGGATCGCATTGAGAACTATGTGCCTAGCAATTGGGATTTGATGTCCGTGACCCCTGGCAAGTTGATGTCTATTGGGGCCGCACAGGGTACTGACACTCCTATGGATATCTTGGCAAGATATGGTGACTATCTGTTTGATGGCCTGAATTGCGAAGATGCCATCAAGTCTAATCTTGAGAGATTGTTCGCATCGGATGGAATTTTTGCTGACCCCGAGCAGGCCCTAGACGCCTTTGACACGCCAAAGTGGACGCCCCAAGGAAAAAGTAACAATGTCTTTCATCGAGAATGGTTTCCGACCATTGCTCAGAAGAGCAAATGACTCATGGCGTCGGATCGGTGACTTGAGAGATAATCGGTACATGGCCAAGCAAGAGTACCTCCCATGGATATGGCAGACACGACGTCCTCAAGCAGGTGGACGCTCATCAGCTGCCTCCAGCAGTGCTAGGTAGAGCATGCCTTAATCTGCCTTAGGGCGGATTGCCGCAGCCGTTTCACCTAGCCTAAATGGCTATCCCGGGGCGGGGTGGGAAGCAGGTTTGCTCACAGGAGTATTCCTGCGCGCGCGGCTGGTGCCATGGCTTTGCTTACCCTTGAGTGCTTTGCTTGATGCTTTGCACTCTGTGACCATCTTGGGCTAGTTCTGCATGAGTCTGGACTCGCTGGTGGTTGCTAGTTTGTACTGGCTGGCGACCTTTGGTGTTGCCGTAGGGAAGTGGTTGCAATACTAAAAGAGACGAGGGGTGAGTTGTACTCGCCGGTGGTAGTGCCTGCTCCGCTGCTCCGAAGACGGTTGAAAGATTTTTGCCTACAGAGGTATTTATCTCGAGCGTCGCCTTCCTTTGCTAGTGAGTGGAAGGTGTACTATCCAAGGTGGTGACTGCTGTCTGCTGTCCTCGGTCTGGAGGGCTGTTACGGGTGTTAAGTTTCTTAAATATAGTTAGATTAGTTCAACATGCGTTTTTGACCTACTTTTGGGGTTGAATTCTCCAACAAGCGTGTTGGCTCCACCCGCTGCCGGCTGCGAACGCTTGTTGTGTTTTGTAAAACACAATTGAATGAATCGATGTTTTTTTTCAATTGTACAAGGAAATGCCATAATTGTATAATTATAAATGCCTTATACTGATGTTTCTGACTGTTTGTGATCCAATGTGATGCCATCTGATTCACTGATGCTGGCAAACCGTCGCACACACTCCATTTTTTCCCGTGTAGCTCTTTCTTCTGTTGGTGAAACCTATCTCAGCCCGCCTTTCGAAAAATGCTTACGCAAGTCTTCCTTTCCTGGCTCTGAATCCGCTGCTGCTTTGCGCTTCTTTTCTTTCTTTTCATCTTTTGGTAACTTTGCTGCCTTCTTTTGCTGCTGCTTCTCCTCTTTGCGAACTGCGCCTTTTGCCTTGGCAGGCGAAGATTTCTCAACTGCATTCATCTTCTGCTTGATGTCTGTGGTCTCAACGTCAGGTTCCGTTGGCTGCGGCTCCAACTGTTGTGTGTCAGGGTACGTCTGATCGGCTTCCTGGGCATGGCTTGCTGCTGTCGAACCATCTTCTTGCGGAACCGTTTCTGCAGCTTCTTGAACCTGATCTGCTTCAGAAGCTTCATGTGTCGGCACAGGGGGAGCTTCATGTGTCTGTTCGGAAGCAGCGATGGAAATTGTCTCCGGCAATTGGTCCTTCTGATTTGCTTCTTGTACATGCGCCTGCTCCATCCCCGACTGCTCCTGCTCCATCCCCAACTGCTGCTGCTCCGTCCCCGACTGCTGCTGCTCCGTCCCCGGCTGCTGCTGCTCCTGCTGCGAGTCTACCCAATCAGGCTCACGATGCACATGTCATATGAATTAACAGTTTACAAAGTGAACAAAACAAAAGGAATTAATAATAGTGAACAATAACAATGTAATGGAACAATTGATCATCTTGACAACTTCAATTTGCTGCATTGTCCACATCCACACCCTAATGGATCTAATGAATGATGAACTGTTGGATCGGCGGCTCGGCGACAGCCTCGGCCTCCGCGTCATCTTCTGACGGCTCTGGCGTCGTGGGCATTGGTTTTGGCACTGCATCATCGAGAGCACCGAAGACATCGTCGTCCTTGAGTGTATCTTTTGCAGCTGCTGGGGTTTCAGCATCCTTGTCCTTGATAGGTAGGGATTCTGCTTCTGCTAAAAGTCCTCCAACTTCTCCAAGTCCAGGTAGATGCACATGTGGTTCTTCCATTGCCTCTTTGATAAGCGCTGGAACGTCTTGCGGAGAGAGCTGGTTCAGAAGAAAGTCAGCAGCGGGAGAAGGTTTCACCACCTGAGCAAATCAAATAATGTTTGAAACACAGTTGTGTGAGCCCATCTGAGCCCTTGAGCCCCACCTGATCCAGCGCAATATGGAAAGAACTTGAGCCATCAATGTCCCAGGTCAGAAGGTTCATCCTGACAGGGGCAATCATCAATCACTCACTTGCTATGACACTGATTTGACATGATCACTAGAGACTTGTCTGGAAAAAGTAAGTATGCCATGTACAAATCAATTTGTTTGGCCAAAGAAAAAACTTGTCAAGCCTCAATGCCACAGATACATCCGTCAAGGTTTTTTCCACCACAATACTTCCCATCGGAAGATATAGTAAATCTCCGGTTTTGCAGAAGCCGACCGACAAGCTTGGTAAGCCTCAATAAAATGAATGCTGCAGCAATGCAAACGTAATTGACAATGAACAGGGGAAACAGCTGAAACAGCAAAAGAACAACACACAGCAACAACAAGTACCAACCGCTCTACCCTCGTTCAAGTTGCAATCTTCCTTCGGAGAATCACTGGCTGCCATGCACTGCAACAAGTCTTTGAGCTCTTGCACGGAATCGGTCTTGAAGTGCCTGATGCAATCCAACACGTTGGCCACAGCAATGAGCTTTGTTCCTTTCACCTGGCATCGTGTTCAACAGGTTCAGGTCACAATCGCAAGATACAAATGCAACGCAATGGCTGAATGAATGCACTCAAAGCAATTTCAAAATTACAATCACGATTCCAATTTCCAATTTCCAATTCCGGTTCCGCTGATTGACACTATATCACATGATTTGTTTACCGACGCCGGCCTGAAGTCGCAACGAGGGAATCCCAAAGTTGTCCAAACCAGCATAGACCGATCCATCCTTTGACCCGCGCAAACTGATTGACAACAGCTCAATTGCAGCATCTTCGTCTTTTGCGCCGCTCGGGAGGGTCTCAGCGTCCAGGGTGGAGGGCAGCCAAGCTTGTGGGATCTCCTTTGAGAAGTTTGTGGAAACCTCCTAAATGGCCGCAGAGGCCGTAGGGTCTTCTGATCCATCCCTGCCCTTCGGGTTGATATTGGCCCTAGGGTGTCAGGAGTGTCAAGGCCAGGCAAGCCGCTGAACAATGATCCAACAAAGCAAGGAGAAATTGAGACATTACATGACACTGACATTGGAAGAGTGGGCTTGCACAAAGTAAACTCCTGTTTGCTCTGATCTGATCTGTTGAACTGGCCGGTCGTTTAGTTTAGACGCAGCCAGGATGCGACGGACGCGCAATTGAGTTCTTGGAGATCTGCACTTCGAACGCTTCGGTCATGGTGCTCATGAAGTCTTTTGCCTTTCCACACAAAGTGGCGAAAGAGTTTCTTCCTTTGCGCACCAAGCAAGCTCGGTCAAACGTATTAGGAAGGGTCTTGTCAACCGGCATAGGACGAAGCTGATTGAAATGCCTTAGCCATAATTCAGGAATTCAGGTCATGTCATGACTGCTAATGACTGACTGTCGATGTCAATGCGTCTGTGTCTGTGTCAAGTGTCAATGAGTCATGAGTCAATGGTCAGGTCAATGATTCAATGAGCTAAATACATTTATAACCTGTTTAGTTAAAAACCTGAAAACCTTTCATTATTCATTTTAGGCCCTAAGGCGACAAGGAACTTCCATGATCGAAGGATCTCTGGATCGGTGGCTGCCAATTGAGAGAGATTTGGCCGGCCCGCCAAGCCTGCCGAAGCTGCTTTTGCAGCAGCTCCACTGTTGGTCCTTTGGATTTGGACCTCGTAGCGTTGCCGAGCTTTGTTCACAGATTTGATCATTTGCAGGGCATCCTGAGCAAGACTCGCAAAAAAATCTGCACGGGAATGTCAAACACCACAGCCACAAATGAACAAAACTGATGATGAGTCAAGAATGATGCTCACAATCCTTGACACGGCCCGTGACCGTGACTCTGACTGACACTGACACGTCTCTGACACTGACACGTGACAAATTTAAACCATTCCAAATCACATCTGACAATATCAACTAAGCATTCAATTGTAAATGTAAATTTGAATGTTGATTGCCCCCTACCACTATTTCCCCAATGTCCTTCATTGAACGGCGCATCG
The DNA here is from genome assembly GCA_009767595.1 of Symbiodinium kawagutii. Classification (NCBI taxonomy): domain Eukaryota; class Dinophyceae; order Suessiales; family Symbiodiniaceae; genus Symbiodinium; species Symbiodinium kawagutii. Next base: position 17,972 of record VSDK01026925.1, read on the forward strand.
AAGTGATCACCGTCTTCGCATTTGTGATTGATGTCTGGATCTTGGTGTCGCAGTCTGTCACTTCTTCAATGGAATTGCATTTGTCAAGGGGGGCTGCGTCCATCAATTTGAAGTTGGTGAGGGAGGGAATCTTCTCTTGTAGGTAAGCGTCCTTGGCCAACTGCTCGTTCAACAAACTGTCACATCGCTCGGGATTTTGTATCAATACTTCCTCTGTAAGAACATCACCAGACTCGGATTTTGCTCTGACGCCCTCTTCATCAATGAAGGTAGTAAGTGTTTGCGAGCCAGCAGAAAGAAGAAGGAGCATGTGCCATCGAGCAATGATGGTATACATGAGCTTCGTGGCACTGATATCATCACCCAAATCGTGGTCGCCCAAACTCTCCACCAAAACTCCATCATTGTATAGCTTCACAGCTTTGTCATAGATGGGTTTCACATCAGCTTCTTGCTCACGCCACGCACGAAACTTCTGTCCAACATCATTGAACGACGCCTTCAAGAAACTGAGGGCGCTCACAACTCTGCTTGCAGCCCTGAGCCGCATGGTTGCAAGGTCTCCTGTCTTTTGCTTCTTTTGCTTCTTCCTGCCAACACACAGCAGATTTTGCTGAACAGAACAAATCAATGACATTGACATTGACATGACTGGGAAGGGGAGAAGAATTATACAAAACAATGCATCATTTGGCTGTCTCCGTCTCCAAACGCAATCTCAGGAGCGAATGGGAATGAAAAATAATGAGTGAGTGATTAGGAATTAGGAGTTAAAGTAGACAAATAAATTGAGAAATATTGAGAATAATGAGGTCCTCTTGTCAGAAGAAGATCCAGGTTGTTCGAGTTCCAGCGATGCAGCATCCGAGGTCATCTTTCCCAGAAAGTCCGTGTTTGTGTTCTTGGCAATTGGCAAAGACGAATCGCAAACAATCAGTTCAAAACTAAATGATCCCATATACAGAAACATCATCCAAATCACGATTTCCTGATTCCAATAATCAACTTTGACAACAGAGAATCATCTGGCAGACTCCAGACTCCAGAACAAAGCCATTTGCAAACAAGTGACTGAGAAGAAGTCGTTATCCGCTGACATCACCAAAAAGTCGAGGACGTTTCGTTTGGCACGTTCAACCACAACCTCACTCGGGTTGCTTTTGCTGGCAATGATGCTGGTTTGGCGTTTCTCTGCTCCAATCTCTTCCTTTCTGACTGAGTTGCCGATGTCGATGTACATGCAGTCGTGGTCCTCTCGGACGCCTGTCTTTCTATTCAAAAGTTTCCTTGTGCACTTCTCCACGGTGGGGTCCAACATGTCACGGTGCCATGACAATCTGATTTCTGCTTCCGTCAATTGCTCTTCCGGACAAACTTGGGTTGAGAAGTACCAGGAGTAGTAGGTGAAGCTCATGCATTTGAACTCCGTTCCCATCAGCTTCTGTTTTGTGGTCTCGGTGATCTCCGTCTCAACCAATGTCCGAAGGTTCCTTGCATGCGCAATGAATCGGTAAACAAATCTGGAAGGCAAATGAACCAGGACCAGGACCAGGATTGGAAAGGGAATTGGAAGCATGTAACATACATAACAAAGCAGGAATAGGGGTATGTCATGTCACTGTCACAGCCACAGCCTACAGAGTCACATTACCTTCCGGCCTACCGGCCACCGAGAGTAGGCTAGGCTGAGCTAATCCGTGGCCACGCGGTGATGTGATTAATGATCAATGGCGGTGATAAAGTAAACTTTCTCTGGAACAAGAATGATGGGCCAGGGAGCGCATGACGCATCGATCTTTTTTGGTATTTTGGTGGCCCTCGCAGCTAGCGCAAAATAAAGAACATCTCAATGAATGCCCCATCCATCCCATCCCATCCCCATCGCATGTGTTTTTCTCATTCGGAAGCTGTCACAAGACTGCCACATAGCTTCAAGCCATCCTGTGGCACAGGGAGCACGTCAAAACTTCCAATCTTAGGCTTTGGTATTTCTGTTTTGCTCTGCACGATCCAGGTACAAACTGGGACTGGGGATGGTGTCGTCGTCATTTTCGATGTCGCTATCCTTGTCATTGGCATGATCAACTTTTCGTTCTGGGAAATCTGGGAAGGGGATGTCATCTTCGAGGTCGGACTCCTCCAGGCCGACATAGAGCCTCTCCCGAAAATTGTAGTAAAGCTTTTCAAGTTTACTTCGCAAGGCTTTCTCACCTGGGCACAGCGCACAGTTTGGCTGGGCCCGACGCTTAGGATATCTACAGATTAGGACCATCTCTCAAAAATGAATTTCACTGAGTACTTCGATCTGAAAGGAAATGAATGTTTGGAACATCAACCAAGCTGCAAGCCAACTGCTGTTGCTCCATCTGGTTGAGCGCATCCAGCATTATGGCAAAATCTTTTCTGGCCTGGTCAAGTCCTAGCATGGCAAGATAGGGCAAGTGAATCTGCGCAAAACACTTAACACTTGCCCGTAACCAAACCCCCCAACAGACTGTCCCTGGGCAGTCCTTGTCCCCGAACAATTCGTAGGTCATCCAACTCTCGCAAAGCTTGTTCGATGTCTGAAAGCACTTCCAATCTGGTTTTTGAACGCATTGGAGTACGGATGCGAGCACGTTTAGATGATGGTTTCTCAGCGTCTGCTGAATCTGGTGGGCTGCGGCGGACGCCATTTGCCCTTGCCCCCGCAGCAGCAGCACTTGGCGCTGGATATGCCATTGCTTGGATCGATCTTCTTCGGTTGCCACTGCTGCCTCTGATATTGTTACATTGTTATTGCTTACCCTACTGGCGCATGCTTCTGTAAAGTCACAGTCACAAACGGCTGCGGGACAGATAGGTTGCGCAGTTGCAGTTGCTGCACGCACTGGCACTCACAAATTGCAATTTGTAGATTATAAATTGCCATCGCAATGCAATGTTCCATTCAAATTCCCAGGTGCGAATCATTAATCCCCGCCACATGGAGAAAACTCAAATGTCCATATGTCAACGTTCAAAAGATTCCAAATTCAAAATTCAAATCCATGTCATTCAATTGAACCCTCCCCGGCATTCACCCGGCCCCGCTGTTTCGGTCAAGCGTCACAGATTGTTTGTGGCCACGGCCTCCAGAACGTTGGCCCTTTGTGGCTTCCCGGAAGCCCTTGAACACTTTTCGATATTGGCTTGGATCATTCTGTTGAAGCCGCTTCAGCCATGTTGCAGTGGAGTCCTTGAGTGTTGAGACAACACGTTGAAAAACATTCTTCAATTTTCAAATTACAAAGTCTGCCAACATCATGTCCGACATCAATACATCTGACATCTGCCAAATATGTTTTCATGATCTCATGTTTTTTTCATGACAAGAGGCTCCAGAGCTTGAGGGTGCATCGGCAGATCCTCCAGAGCCACCAGAACCTTCTGCAGACTCGTTCTTGTCACCGGTGCGCAATATATTTCGAAGATCCAATGAGCAACGGGGGCAGTGTCCAAAATACCGAGTGCCTTGGCTACTTCTTCTTTGCGAGATATCGCTGCACCAAAGTTAAACACTCGCCCCTGGACCCCGGACCCCGATCCTGGAGCCCACATCAGATTCCCCGATCATGATCATGACTAACTAAGACAAGACAAGTGGCAAGTTTTCGACTTGAAATCGTCGTTGCTATACATCTCTTCGCAAACCACACATTGGCAGCTGTCAGGACAACCGCTGCTTGGTGGGACCTTGGCGGCCGTTGTTTCAGCGGGCGCTGCTTCTTGATTTTCTTCAGCAGGGACAGTGGCATGGTCAGGGCCAGGTTCCATTGCAGGTAGTGTGTGCACCCCAGCAATTCGGTTTCGAATTGCAATTCGCACGGACACAAACTCTGCTTCCCGCCCGCGCCGTGCTGCCCAACGCCCGACTTGATCAAAACACTGACAGTCAGCAAATATGTTGGAGCAATCGAGGGATTGAATTCTGAAGGAGATCAATGCTTGCTTGGCAAGGAGAAAATTCAAACATTTGGCTCAACACTTCATGAGTGATCCAGCGCCAATACATATCAAATGATGATGATAATGCTGATTGCAACGCAATGATGCAACATAAATTGAAATTGCTAGAAAAAAAGCTCACTCAATGCCCCATGCACATGTCCCACACCAGTGACTGCGGGTATGTTTTTTTGCTGCAACAAATTGCGGTGTGCTTCATTTGTTTGTCTTTATGGACTTTCCCACTGCTGCACTGGACTCAGGACGTCAGCGCAGCAAAATGCAAACACTATCATCAGTCCAGTCTATGCCCGCCATGTTGCCATCACTCTTCACCAGAGATCTCTTCATCTTCATCATCTTGAACATTTGGTGAAGACGTGGTGCGGGGACGGAGGTTCGCAAAAACAAAGCCCATGAAGCCTGTCATGCAGGCCTGGTTGAAAGAGTTTCCGGCCAATCTCCGTTGAGCGCTCGGTGTGATCGCATCTGGGTCGAATGGTGGATGCTGCAACTTCATCGCTGCCAAGGAATCTTCGAAAAGAGGTATTCCTTGCATCTCCAGGATCTCCTCTCAAGGAACTGAACTCGACTAGAGTACCCCAGTCACCACTCATAAACCAGTATGTATGTAGCTGGGCTAGTTGGAAATTCAAAATTGAATCAAGTGAAAAAAACACATCAACTTCAACTTACTTAACTTACCTACTTACTTACTGCAAAATGGTCCATGAATTTAAAATACCTGAATAGGAATATGTCATGAGTCATGATGAACACATGATTGAAAAAGGCACTCTCCTTGGAGGTGAATGGTCTGCTGGCCCGAGCTGCCCACATGCAATGCAGGCTGGCTAACAGCACTGGACAATAGACGCCAAAATGTTCCTGCAGTGCAAGTGCAATCAGAATGTTGACATTTGCACTCCCCAACCCATTGCATGCGAAAGTCAGACATCAAAAAAAGGCTGGTGGCTGGTTGCGAAGTTCAGTTCCGTGCTAAGCACTAGTGCTGCTGCTAACTAAAGGCCTCATGAAGACGAATCCGCTGAATGATTTTCAAACTACAACCCTGATGGCTTGAACACTGAAACCATGTCTGTGCCTGAAATCCGACGTTCTGGTCCAGATTGATCGCCGCCTCATTGTTTTTCAACAGATTTTGCATCTTCTGAAGACGCATGGCCGCCTGCAAGTTGACGCCTGCAGCAACTGGTAGAAGTTCACTGAACGGGAGAGTCTTGGACTTTTGCGCCTAAGTTCCAGTGACCGCGCCGGGACCAGGCCGGGACCTGGTCAAGGCCAAGCCAAAACAAAACTATCATGTTCCCCAAATGAAAGAAAACCAATTGGAGTCAAGATGCATTGGCAGCCATTGACAATCGCAGTTCCTCCACCTGTGCAAAGGTTTGGCGCAGGACATTGCGTGCTGGAATGTGACATACAAATCACACACAAGTCATCAGAACCCTAGGTGCCAAGTGTGAAGTGAAATGTGAAACATGAATAATGCAAAGTGCAAAGTATCAACAACAGGTATCAACAAACATCGCTTGATAAACCGATTCCCTGCGGGCCTTCCTTGGGTCATCCACCAAGAACACTCCGGCATCCAATTCGGGTCCAGGATTGATGAACAAACGGTATATTTGATTCACCGGGTGCACCATCTCGAAGGAGTTCCGCACAATGGCAGTATATGACCGACTGCGCTGCACTGGCCATCCGAAATCTGGCGGAGTTGTCAGGATATGGTGGATGGAGTAGCCCGGGAAAAAACTTTTGTTGCTGTGTTTCCCGTTCGCTTCAAATATTTTCCATTTGAATTGTCTGGTGCACTCGTGTAGCACCACTGCCGGCTTGATTCTGCGGGTGATTGCAATGAAGATGCAGAATGCGCGAACAGACTCTCCCAGGAAGCCTTTCCGCGATCCCATGCTGCTCCTGCGCAATCACGAAGTATGCATGGAGCCAATCAAGAATTTCAGAGTTTGAGCTGTGATTTGGTTTGCTTGAAAATGACCGGGACCCGAGCCAGTCCACGCACGTGCTTCCCGCAGCAACCGTCAGAAGAGGTTCTTCGGAAAGTTCTTTCAACGAAACCTTGGATTGAAAAAGAATTGCAACCCACAAAAAAGGTTGTCAAGGACAAGGCATTCCTCCAGCACAAACTTCTAACATCGAAAATGTGCATAATATCAACACAATAGGCAAACAACTACTCAACATGCATTGCAGCCTACAACAAAAAACATCTACGTTTTCAACAACTCAACACCAGTCGGTCACCGAAACGTCTGATTGCATTGACCAGGGAACAATGTTGTCTGAAGAGCCGCAAGCCGGGAACTTGAGATTTTCGGCGTAAATGCCCTTCTTGAGTAAATCGTTCTTTTCGATGTGTTCAACCAAATCAATCACCAGCTTTTGAGACACTGCCGTCAATTGTTCTTTGATTTTGTCCCTCTCAAAACTTTCAGCCACTGAGTTCTTGGTTTTCTTTCCTTTCTTCTTCGCTTTGGGTGATTTGGGCTTCTCGGGCTTTTTGGCCAGCAATTTTTCATGTTTCTTTTGCGCCTTTGCAATGATGTCGTTCAGCTGGTCGATCGCCCCGTCCTTGAGAAAGTCCTCGATGTTGCTCACCAAGAATTTCGGAGGGTCCTTAGGCAATAGGCAATCAAGCAGTGAATGACAACGGTGACACAATACTGAACCACCTCTTCAAACATACAGCAACAACACCAACATTGATCACAATGCCGTAAAGGTGCAATATGGCTGCGAAGTATTCGTTGGCAGTCCTGGTTGTAATCGCAGGCCAGTTCCATAGATGGTGGCTTGGAAGCAAATTCTCGGTCTTGGCTCCAGTGAATTGAGCCTTCAACTGCTGCAACTCATGGAAAAGAAAGCCTGCGCTGATTTCAGCTCCCCCAAGTCCGCTGTAGAGGGACAGAAGCTTCATTTCTCCCAAGTTGCTTGAAAGTCTCTTCAAAGCTTCGTCACCAAAATGTGTTTGGAGTCTGCGAACATGCCTACCTGCAAAACCAAACATTTCTGACCGGTCGCGACATTGTTCTGGTCGAATGTTGCGGGGGGCTCTTGGCGAATTCTTGAGCTCCTCCGGTTCTTCATTGATAAGTTCCAGTACTGGATGGCCAGGATCCTCATTCTCACTGTCACTAGACGACGAGCTAGTCGATGAAGAATTCTGTTGGGAAGCTTCAGGTTTCGATGTCGATGCTGGTGATTGTTGAGAACCTGTCTTCGTCTTTGCTTCTCTCTTGGTCTTCTTGTCTGGTGTCATTGCTGCTTCCTCTTCGGATTGATGCTCTGTTGCTTGCGTTGTAGGCTTCTTTGAAGCTGCCTTGCTTTTTGCTTTGCTTTTTGCTTTGCCTTTTGCTTTGGAGTTGGCCTTCTTGGCGGTCTTGGCGGCATCAAACCGTTCTGTTGGTGGAATGGCGTCCTGAAAACCAAGTGCGCTGGCTATACTTCCTTGGTTGTCATCTGGTCGTTTATCAAAAGGATTGTCTTCCTTTGCTTTCGTGCCAGATTCTTTGGATGCAGCTTTGCGTTTACCAGCCTTGTTCTTCTGCCTGTTTTCCTTTGACGTTGGCTGCTGTGCTTGTTTTTTTTTGAACCTGAAGCTTTCGCTTTTGCTGCTACTGCTTTTGTACGTCTCAATTTGGTTCCGGGAATGGTCTTCATTGTCGTCATGGCTTTCTTCACCTTCTTCATAGCTTTGTTTTTCGCTTTTCCTTTTCGTTGGGGTTTCTGTTTGGCTGACGGTCGCTTCATCCTGGATGTCTTTGCTGCAGGACCTTGGCGCAAGATTCAAGATGCAATCAAATCATCAAATCAAACCATGACCATGTAAGTTGATTAAGTTGTTAATATTGAATTGGAAATCATCCCGAAGTCCTGAAGTCATGGCTATTAGAGCCACCATCACTGCCATCTCACATCTGGTTCATCTCATCTGGTATGATAGCGGGAAAACCCACATATATGTGACAAGTGGCTTTGCGTGTTCGATTGTCTATCGTCTTCTTTGTTGTCCATGGCAGCTCCGCTTCGAGCACACTGGTGCTGGTGCTGAACACACGGTGACAAAATGAGCACAATGCAAACGCAAAAAGAACATACCTCCTTTGATGAATACTCCATGAGATCACCCTTGTTGTGTTGCATGCAGTTGCATTCCTGGGGTTCTGCCTGCTGCCGTTTGAGCCTGCACTGCCTGCCAAAAATGTTTACGAATTGCTGCATGATTGAAACACATATCTGAGTCTCTGAGAACTGAGCACTACATACGTTCAAAACAAGATGCTGCGACTCAAAGCATGAATCGAAATGCAGCTCCACGCTTCAATTCCATCCCCCTCAATTGTTTCATCATTGCTTCTATGTTGTCCATGGCTGTGACATGCTGTGACCGTTTTTTTTCTGCACACGTCTGGTCCGGCCGATTGCTTACCCAAAGCCATTGACCATACTCGTAATTTGTCTGATTGTGGGCCTCGGACTCGATCCGGCGGCAAGCAACAAATAAACGCAACAAACAAGCTGCATTCATTCAATGACCAAATGGCATCATTTCACAAACGTTGATCTGGTGCATCCAAAACACTTCACCTCCGTTGGAGCCGGGTGCCTCTCTTGATAGGCGTCCCAAATCCAATCAACCACAATCCGTAATGCCGCAACTTCATCAAGGAGACCACGCACGCCCCCCCAAGTAGCTGATAGCGAAGGCTTGTCCAACGGGCCTCACACGGGCACGATCGCAAATATCAACGAACGTTTTCTGAAACCTAATACAAAACTGTCTAACACTGTTTATGGCTGCACTTCAGCGTATCTTCATGATGCAATCAAGGGTCGATCAGATCTGACTGGGTATTTTCCCAAATACTGCCGCCGGGATGGGTATCTACCAATGTAGGTGCCGGCAATGGATCCTTTTCCAGGTAACAAGTCCTTCAGCGCAGCAGGTGTGAAGTTCACACGTGCGTTTGAGCTGCTCGATGCTGCGCGTAGCCCACGTTCAATCGCCTTGGCCCAACATGGGGAATTTTAGCTACTGGCTGGAATGGTACATCAGTGTATGTAAGTATGTACATTGCTAGTTGGAACATGTTTTCGAAACGTAACACCCACACAAGATTCATATGTTTCTGCGATATCTGCCAAAGGTTTTGCCCTGGTAAATTTCAATTCTGTGGAATCACTACATAATCAAACAGCATCAAAAAAAAACAACCGTCATCGATCATCATCAGCCAACCATCTGATAAACATCACAAACAATACATGCCCCACTGCGAACACAATTGACGATCCATCATTGGCAAAATTGGAACATGTCAACAAAAGCCAACCAAGTTTAACCAAGTTTAACCAAGTTTAACCAAGTTTAACCAAGTTTAACCAAGTTTAACCAAGTTTAACCAAGTTTAACCAAGTTTAACCAAGTTTAACCAAGTTTACCAAGTTTAACCAAGTTTAACCAAGTTTAACCAAGTTTAACCAAATTAACCAAGTTTAACCAAGTTAAACCAAGTTAAACCAAGTTTAACCAAGTTTAACCAAGTTTAACCAAGTTTACCAAGTTTAACCAAGTTTAACCAAGTTTAACCAAGTTTAACCAAGTTTAACCAAGTTTAACCAAGTTTAACCAAGTTTACCAAAGTTTAACCAAGTTTAACCAAGTTTAACCAAGTTTAACCAAGTTTAACCAAGTTTAACCAAGTTTAACCAAGTTTACCAAGTTTAACCAAGTTTAACCAAGTTTAACCAAGTTTAACCAAATTAACCAAGTTTAACCAAGTTAAACCAAGTTAAACCAAGTTTAACCAAGTTTAACCAAGTTTAACCAAGTTTACCAAGTTTAACCAAGTTTAACCAAGTTTAACCAAGTTTAACCAAGTTTAACCAAGTTTACCAAAACTCATCAAATTTTGGGCCAAAAATGCTTTTTATTTACCAAATTAACCATCAAAAACGCTTATTTTTTTCAAAAAAAAGGTCATAAACGCTTGTTTAACCAAGTTTAACCAAGTTTAACCAAATTTAACCAAGTTTAACCAAGTTGAACCAAGTTGAACCAAGTTTACCAAGTTTAACCAAGTTTAACCAAGTTTAACCAAGTTTAACCAAGTTTAACCAAGTTTAACCAAGTTTACCAAGTTTAACCAAGTTTAACCAAGTTTAACCAAGTTTAACCAAGTTTAACCAAGTTTAACCAAGTTTACCAAGTTTAACCAAGTTTAACCCAAGTTTAACCAAGTTTAACCAAGTTTAACCAAGTTTAACCAACTTTAGCCGAGTTTAACCGAGTTGAACCGAGCTGGACCAAATTTAACTATGTTCGGTTGTTTTATCTTTAAGCCTCTCTCCCCCCAATGCGTAGAGGAAACGGGCTCAGCTCGAACAAGTGGAGCAGGGACTCGTGCCATTCCGTCCTGACTGGCGCAAAACATAGCATTGCAAACTGGACTGAACCAGAACCAAAAACAGAATGATTTTCCATTATAAACTCAAGACTCAACAACTCGAGGAAAGGCAGACAGGAAAGAAAACACATTCGGCTTTCACTGTCACCGCTTCCTGAGGGTCTGGATGTAAAAGACTCAGGTCTACTTGTGGATCAGGTTGCCATTCTTCCTGCGCAGGAGAAACTTGTTCAGTAAGCGTAAAACACTGTAACCACTGTAACCACGACAATGGCGAACCGGGCAAGCATTGGTCGTTAGGTTGACAAAGGAATTGATGGGTCCACCAAAGCCCAAGAGATAGGGAAAAACGGTTGCGTTCAAAACTGATATTGTCTTCAAGAATGTCAAAGGTGGTCCGGTCCTGTAGGAGCTGTTTCAAATCCAATTCAGCACCATCATCTTCACTGCCATCTTCAACATTGGCCAAGTCCTGAGCAATAGCGCCAGCTTGTGTTTCTTTTCGTGTGATCAGTTGGATGCGTGATTGTTTGATTTGACCCACTACTACTCAAGTAAGACAAGGCATGCGGCTTGATATGCAAAACATGTCACAGCTCAAAAAACATACACAATCATACACTATTCAATATAATGCAACTATGTTTTGAAATCAAACACACAAAGCAGTAGCCAGAAACAACATGCCCATTACTGCAGCCCAAGAACCATAAGAATCATGGCATCCAGATCGGGACCAGGAACACCAATGCCTTCATCGTTCAGTCTCTGCATAGCGTTGGCTTTCTCTTGGGCGGGTGGCTCTGCATTCTGATCCTCCCCACCAGACCACAGCTGCCTTGGTTCAATTCAATTCAATACAATTCAATGTGGCCCAGAAGCAAGCTGAGTCTCAAAGACTCAAAGATCAAATGTCAACAGTCAGAAGGCCCCATAGATCCGACACACATCATAAAATTGTCTTTGCTACATAGCCGGAAAAGGTACTTGTAGTGTTTTGCGCTCTTGTTTGGCTCCACCAAGACTTTCTCTCCTACATGCTGCAAACATCATGGTCACGAAGCGATCTGTGATGGATGCATCTGATGCAATGCAATATGTTGCACTTCATGAAATTAAATTGCCTGGCCTGATTATGATTATGATTATGGCGGTGAACGTTAAAACTTAAAACTGAAAAAACAACAACAACGCATCAAACAATATGATAGTTATCGCGCTCCTGTGGCTGCCAATCGGAAGATCGCCTCATAGTACGCTTCTAGCTGCCCGTGGTAGACCTTCTCCTGGAATTGCAAGATCTCCTTCAAGTTCACAAGTGTCAAACAATGCCAAAATCCCCGTTGAAAAAATATCTTTCTGTCCGGCGAAATGATACATCGTTTGAGCTGCGATGTTGCCACACTTGAAGCATTCTTCCAAGACCATCCGGCCCTGCCCAAAAGAAGTGTCAGCTCAAGTAAGGTGGGTCTGAAACCTCTGTCAGCATCCACGGTCGCCAACGTGCATGGGAGCCCAACACGCATCTCAAACGCTGGCCTGGCCCGTCGAACCAAGAATGCTTCTGGATGGTCTTCTTTGAGATTGGATTGCGCCTCCCATTGATACATGTTTGCAATGGTTTCCTGCGGATTCTTCCCCATGAAGAGCTGAACCAAGGGAACTTCACTTTGTGATCCCTGGCAGGTCCAAATCCTGTCAACGATCCCTGAATCATTCTGTAATCCTTCAATGCCAGTGTAGAAGCGAACACAAAAATCCGTCGATTGGAGGTAAGGTCGTTTCTTCTTGTTTGGCGCCATGTCGCTGACACGAAACAAGACCAGCCCATCCACCTCTGAGTCCTGCGCCAGCTGTTGAAGTCGGTCTCCAAGCCCAAAGGTATTGAACGATACCACTGGCCTGGGTTCAACGGCAGGTGTTGCCACGAGGCACCCGTCATCATGATTGCCATCGTCTTGCAAAGGACCCAAAAAAAGCGCTGTCTGGTCTTCAATGGAATCTTGCGCACCAGAGCCACGGTCTTCCAAAGGTAACGTGTTCGTTCCTGAAGTGGGCGGCAATGCCCCTGCTGGTTGAACACTGTGGCCCTTCAAGCTTAGTCTGGTACACAAGGCCAGGTCCAGCTGTTGAATTGGAAGCTGCATCACAATGCCCACAGGGAGTGAATAAAAAGCCTGTGGATTGCAATGCTCTCGGAAATGTGCGATCATTGCGTGCTGCAAAAAACCTTTGTCTGTGGACACTTGGTGGCGCTTCACAACCTCGTTGAATTTTCGCTTCTTGTCCATGAGCTTTTGTGCATTGCTATCTGGCACGTTCTGAGAGGCCACGCTTCCACTTTCAAACTGAAGTTGTCTGCGGTAGATGAGATCCTTTTGCTCCTTGTCCGATAGGGTTCGGCTTGGCACCTGGGGTCTGCAAATGGAATAATGGAAATTGGCAACCACAAACCGGCAGAGACGCAGAATATGATACTACTGCAAGGGCACAATGCAAAACAAGGGAATCACACTACAAAGCAAGACACCAACATCAACATGTTGCCAGAGCCCTGCCATGCCCAGGCACACAAAACCTTCCTCCAACCAGCTGCGCCACAACTCGGCTTGATCCAGTCCCAGTGCTGATCGATTCGTAGTCCTTGCAAGACCTTGCCATGTCCTGAGTGAGGACGGCAACTGCTAAACTGCTAAATTTAATTGCGTGGCGTGTGGCAATGCGGCATCTGATCAATTTAAATCAAACCATTTAAAAATTTTCAGCATATGGATACCTGGCCTGGTCAATTGGTTTCATTTTCATCTGATGAGTTGCACTGTTGCACATTGCACGGCACGGCACTGGCACTGCGCTAAAATATGTATTAGTTATACATATGCGGCCATGGCAGGCTGCGGCATGCCGGCGGATACACAATTAATGCTAGTTCTAATACCAATGGATGCTTGACTGGTTGGACCCAAGCCTGCGGAGACACAAATAGCTGGTGGACCAGCTTCTCTCGCAGTTCGGTCGAAACAAACGCTTGCGAAGCGGATGGCGCGCTGCTGTAGACTTGGGCAATCGTTCGGTGTTGGCCCTGGACAATCAATCAATCAATCAATCAATCACGGAGAGGAACAAGTCCAACTAAAGGTGTGCGTGTGCTTTTGCCATTCACAAGCAAGAACAAAATAAACAAAAGATCCAGAACAAGACAACCCATATACATTCATGTCTGGGTTTTGCCTCAGAACTACCAAACCTACCCCTGTCCAAGAGAACTGTAAGGGAATAGCAACCAAACAAACAGTTGACCCTACCCAACCAATTCGATTTGATTTGATCAAACAAAACTATTGCGACAATATCGCATCTGGCCTCTGTCTGACTTTCAGCAATGCGAATCAATCTCAAGGCACCAGTCCATTGCCTCAAGTTTGGCAAGTCTCGCATTGACACACCGTTGATGTAGTCATCGAGCTCCTTGCGCAACCCATTCGGACAATCCTGAGCTGTGTCCAAACTACTATTTTAGTAGCTTTATACCTAGTAGCCCCCGTGACCCGTGTCAAGCCTTCTACAATTGGAAAATGATGGAGGACCAGGACAAGCACAAAACAAAACTGTGAATTAACTACATCCAAGATACTGGATCCAAAAATCTCTTGGTGAGGGGATGCGCAAGAAGGCCAGTGGCGCCGCTGCCGCTAGAACTTTTGCAGCTTGCTTTGTAGAGTTGCAAACACTCTCGCCCGCAACGCATGCCGAGTTCTTGCGAACTAGATGCCAAACCGGCCAGCTTCCAAGGAAGCGTGTTCCAGTGTCCGGTTTTCAATCTGATCTGTGTAACTATAACATCCTGGGTGAAAACAACAACATCAAACCCATACACGCATCTTTAAACGAGTCTCACACCAAATCACACCACACATAAGCTTTGTGCATTGTGTCATTATGCTTTGCACTGACACACCGAGCAGCGAACAATATTCTGAAACATGGCCCAGGCTCTGTTGCAGTCACCCAATCCTGTAGCAAAGTAGCTCGGTCCTGCTGGTCCATTCCCTCAACATATTCTGCCAATTTCTCCTTGGAAACCTCCATCACACTGTCGGTGAACTTCACAAACGTTCCATTGGCAAATTCGGCGGCCCTGCGCCCTTTCAACGGGCACATCGACTCATCAACCTGCTCAGGTGTGTTCCCAGTCGGGTCAAAGTGAAGTAGTTTTCTTCGCAAATAAAGCTTCCTTGCCTTGTGTGCATTGTGCTTTGACCAGTGTCCATGACATTCGCAAGACTCCGACCATTCGGATTGCGCATCAAGCATTCCTGCCAGAAGTAGCAAGAACTTGGCGTAAGTCCAAAAAAACTTCGACTGAATTGCGCCAGTCACAGAAGGGCCGTTGGCACCAAATTTGGAAGGGTCCCAGAATTCCTGCAATGGTTGTTCTCGCCTCAAGAGTGCTTTAAGCACGTCACATAGCGAATTCCACCGCCATTCTCTCAACTGACCGCCTTCCCAGGAAGCCATCAACTTGTAATATTGACTCCCATCTCCATTTTGAAAGCAAGTTGCCAAAAGTCGATCTCGATAGGTCTTGAGATGTAGTAAGGTGATGATCGGCTTGAGCATGTCCTGAACCCGCGATATCAACATAAGACCTACTGTTTCCAGAAGCCTTGAATCACGACCAGATCTGCAATGTACATTCCAAAGTAAAGAGGAAAGCAAAGGCCCAACACAAATAGTCTGGGAATCGGGAAATCGGAAACACCATCAAATCAAAACCATTACTAAGCCCAAGGAAAGGTACGGTGAACCATGTGTACTGACGCAAGCTCTTCAGCATGTCATCCTGTGCATTGTGAATGATGTGTTTGATACCCGGTATCAAAATGCCCTGCGAAAGACCAAATGTTGCCTTGCGCTCTGGACTTTGTTGCTGAAATTGAAGCTGGGGACCATCTGGCAATGGCAGTTTTGAATCACCAGCCTCATCCACCATGTTGCACAAAAAATGATTTGTTGGGTGTTCCAAAGCAGTCGGTGCATTTGGATCATAGGTGAGCAGCCCGCCACTGTGAGCAATGTTGCGGGCAAACAATTTGCTAGCATCTATGTCCGGAATCTTGCAGGGTTTGGACAGGAAACACCAACAACCATGAACCAACTAACCAAACAACCGAACCCGGGGACCCATGACCCAAACCGGAACCTAGACCCACCCTAATATGGGCCAACACTAAATCCATCTCAAAAGGGACACACCAAAAAGTACAAAATGATTGACCGTGACCAAATGACAAATTATGATCAATTAAACATTGAACAGTTCAAAGCCAAAATCCGTTCACGCAAAATTGACAGTTTCCCAGTCAAACCTGGCGCAAATGTCCTTCTGCTCCCCAATCGCTGCAGTACCCAATGACGCTGTTGCTATAGAGCGACATCAGGGACAAATCACCATTGTGCATGCAATCCAGGGCTGCGGCGTGGGTCAACGAATCAAATTTTGCAGCTGTTGAAGCGTGTCCGGACCCAAGGATGCAAACTGGCAAAGTAGCAGTCTGGATAGGGCGCCTTTGACACCAGTCGTGGAGCTCCTGAAGCAATGGCTAATGGCAATACCATTGGGGTTCTAGATGTCCTGCTTATGCCAACACGGCTTCATTTATTGATTTCCAGTGTACAGGTGTAGTAGGTAGTAAGTACGTATTGCGTAAACATGACTAATGACTCATGACCCATGACGACCCATGACTTTGATTCAAGAAACTTTGCACGCCCGCATCTTGAAATCTTGACAACCAATGGAACACTCTCGAACATATTTTCCCCCAAAGCCGGAAGCCGGCTGAAGCCGTCTCGAAACAGTCAATGCCTGCTGGAAGGCAACTGTCCACACTAAAGATTATGGTGCTGTGTTTGGTTGCAGCACGAATTAGGCATTTGCACCAACTGCTATGTCTATTGTTTGGTTTTAGTTTCGACAAGTCATAGGTAGCTTTAGCAACAGTAACTTTACGTTGTTGTCGTGACGCCTCATGTCTCCAACACCGCATTTGATGCAAATTGCCAAGGCAGCCAATTAGGGAGGATACTTACGCCATCACCTCACCGTCGTTCTCACAAGTCTTTGTCTTCTTCTTCTTCTCAGGTTCATCAGGATCACTGTCCAGCTCGCACCGACAGTCTTTCGATGTCAAACACAATGATGAATAGTCTTGCCTGTCAAGGCCCGTGGGAAGGATGCATGATCAAACACAATGAAACGCTGCGCTGAGGATTAGGGTGCGCGACAGAAACAATTAGGATGTGTGACAGAAACAATGGCGGTGGATCCTGCCTTGACAAGTAAGACTTGAGGTAGTACTCGGCCGCGCACGAAGCGCACAGTCTGTCTGAAGCTACAAATCTCAAGAATTCAATTTCGTCAAGGAAACGTTTGTAGCGCCGCCGAGCAGCCCGAGTGGATCGTTGGGGCGGCATGGCTGCTTAGCTGGATATTTGATTTGATGCGAATGATACCCTCACCTGACAAACTCCTAGGTAGCCGAAAGATTACGACATGCATTGCTGGCATTGCTGTCACTGAAGTTGTACTTCATTATCTGATGATTGAACTGAACAAAGAAACATCACATGTTCAGTGGGCAAAAGTTGACCTATTTCATGTCATGACTTTATGAACAATGAATTCTGAACCAATGAACGCGCACCTGTGGGACATCACCCCAACCCGACCCAGTCTCCTTCTCCGTTGCTTCTATCAAAGCTGCGGCGTCTCGACGCCTGATGCGGTCCTCAAGAACCACAAAGTATTCGAGCGATCCTTGCGGCGAGGCATCAGCGCTCAAGTATACAAAGCTGCCAGCCCCGTCTTGATCCTCCTCATTGTTTGCGCACTGGATCTCCTTCACCCACTGCCTCTGGCGCTCGAGCATAATGAGGAGGTCCAGTTTCAATCGAGCTTTTGAGAGCTGAGACTTGCCAGGCACTGCCAGCGTTTTTTCACGGCATTTTGCAAAGATCTTCCTTGGACCGCCACAAAGGCCACAAAAGGAATCAAAAGAATACTTGATATATTTGAGCCCCGCAGCACAAAATTACTGCTAGGCCAGGCTAAATTAAACTGATTCATTATTGTTAGTTAATTAATGCCAGTGTTGCTTCATTACATTACATTACTGATATTTCGCAGCACAATGGCTAAAAGAAGCCAATGAATGGACAAAATGACATTTGGAAACTGGAATCAAACGTAAGAGAAACAAAAACAATTACTTGCCAATGCCCTGCGGCTGTCTGTAGATTGGCCAAGTGTCTGGGCCTCATCTGCTCCGAACAAGAATGAAGCGCTTCGGACCAACGTCTCTGGAAGGCTATCTTCGCTTTTCAGAAGTCTGGCTAATAAAAGCGCCTCCATGAGAGACGCAAGATTGTATGGCGAACACCTGGAAGGATTGTGGATGGAATGCTGGAACCCGGTAACCTGGACCTGATAATGAAATGGTTTCAAATTGGACAGCAAATTTCAATGAATATTACTTTAATGCGCTGATTGTAGCGATAGGGGCTGATAACGAGCAAAACATATTAAGTAAAAGTCTGATTTCTGATTTGGCGATGTTTGGCTGTTGGGTGGGTGGTTTGATTCATTGGTTGATGGATGAATTGATTGTTTGGTTGGTTGGCTGGATGATTGTTTGGTGGGTGGGTGGATAGATGGATTATTGATCAATTGACGGTGCCCTACCAATCAAGCCCTAGGGGCCGGGGCCTAAATTCAATATTGACCATTTATTACATTAAACTTTTGTGTGTGTTCCCTGGTACCCTTTTTTGAGAAACCCCTACACAATCAATCAATGGGGTCAACAAGGGTCAAGCGGTGAGCCGGGGATGCTGAATAATGCTTACAGCAAGGATCATAGTCATCATCATCATGGTCGTCAACATCATCATCATCATCATCATCATCATCATCATCATCATCACCATCACCATCATCACCATCACCATCATCATCACCATCATCATCACCATGTTCATCACTTCCTGAACTTGTTCCAAGCACCGGTCACCACCGGCCTGCGCTTGTGTGCTTTGCCTTTGGCATCCTGACAGCTAACCCGGGCGCAGTATCATCAGAAAAATGGAAAACTCACTTGAACCCAACAGCTGGACCACCAACCACTATAATCGTATGGACCATCACCATCATCATGTCATGACCAACTAACTAACCATAAACCATTTACAGTACTGTCCATGGATAAATAAATCATCATCATACATCATACGAAAGAATTAATCTGATATTGCGCTTAGCCTTAACTGCCTCTTATGGGACCCAACCATCACAACCATCACAACTACCACCAGGATTTTCTGATGGTGACGTGCTACTATCCATGTTATTCTTAATCGTTATCGTTATTATTCAAAGCGAGAACCATCTAACCATTGCAAACTACTATCGACATCATTAACTATCATTCATAACCCCACTCCACCAGCCACCATAACACCATACCATAGTAGCCGTTAAGCCGCTAAACACAGTTGCCGCCGCACTATCAGCCACCATTTCAATTATCAACCGGTTCCTGGCCCATGGCTCTATGGTTTCAGAAAAATAAACCGACTCCAATCATGATATGATACCTGATTTATTCTACTGCTGATGATACATCACCGCGCTCAACCCAACCATCGTGCATCGTCCAGGAGCAAACTAGCTTGTAATTACGCGATTCTGCTTTAAGTTCCAGTTCACCAAAATCAGCAAGGACCCAAAACTCCCAATATGGATCAACCAAAACAACCCTGGCCCCAGGCCGGTCAGGCTCTGAATTGTTCATGTTCCAAGATACTGGCTGGTTGAAATTGATGGTGATTGGTTCAGAATTGATTGACTCATTGCATTGCACCATGTGGCCGGCTGCCAATTATTACTAGCAGCTGATTTGTTATGATCGAATCAGTTCCTTCCAACCGCCAACTTAATCAACTACTCGCTGGCTAGAAAGCTGCTAAGGCTTGGTGGGTGGCTAAGTC
Organism: Symbiodinium kawagutii; assembly: GCA_009767595.1. Taxonomy (NCBI): domain Eukaryota; class Dinophyceae; order Suessiales; family Symbiodiniaceae; genus Symbiodinium; species Symbiodinium kawagutii. The sequence goes on from VSDK01026925.1 coordinate 37,438, forward strand.
CGGACATGAACAAACTGAAAATCACGATAAGAGATCCTCTCCTGCAACTCCTGTGGCACTCCTTGCTCCTGTGGATTCCTGCGGGCTTGATGCGCCTGCCACTAGCCATCCTGGCCATTGAGTTGAGTCTGGAATGCTTCTGGAGGGGCCTTGAAAAGGTCGCCCGCAGAGTCGTTGCAATAGTACGGGCCGCAATATATTGGGCGTATCGTCTGACGTCTGACAAACGAAGTCCCTTCACTGATGGGGCCACTCCCACAGAGCTGCGTACAACTTTGCAGCTATGGAGTCCTTCGGGACTGTCAAGATCTTAGCAGGCTCAGTCTTCCCAGCCATTTGTCGGGGATCCGAAGCATCGTAGCAGCTGCTCCGAGCCTGTCTCCTGTTCAAAGGGCCATTCTGACCGATGTCGTCGACTGACCACAATCGCAAGATGAGTGTGGCTGTCCGCCCCTTCAATACTATGATTTTTCTCTGTCGCCACGGCCGCAGTCTCGATATATCTCGATCAATCTTCGGTCGTGAGTCAAATGTGCACAATAAACTATTCCCAACCCCCGCTTCGGAACCCCACTGTCCTGTAGTTGGAGTTGCTGCTCGGCAGCAGGCACTGCGTCTTCCTCTTCTGGAGCCTGCACTGGTGTGTCTGTTTTTGAGGAGTTGACGTGGCGTGGCTAAGGCTCAAGGCTGAAGGTGAAGGCTCAACGTGACAAATATGACTTGAAAGTTATTCAACATTGTGCAGGGCAGTGCCTACTAGCCACAGCTGCTGCTCAAGTATATGTTGGGATGTTTGTTTTTCACCTGTAACCGTCACCTGATTGACTTGATTTTACTCCTGCCCTTGAAACAAAATTCATTCACTAAAGCCTTAAAGCCCGAATCAACAACATTAAAGTAAAGCATTAAATCATTGAACAACATATTTCTCTACCAGCCACTGCCAGCCACTCATCTCAACTCTTCAGACTCAGACTCTTCAAGTCATGCCCCCCAAGAATATATAATATTTGTCGGTCAATTCAATTCAATTCACTTAACTTAACTTAACTTAACTTAACTTTGTTGAGTTACAGTTTAAGTTTTAACTTAAACGATCACCATTGCATCTCCCAAAGGCAAGCACGCCTCAAGCATCCGTCCAGCTTCAAGCGCGGCAAACGGCAAATCTCGTCATCTCGCCTGAACAAAGCACGGCACAAACTCACAAACTGACTGAACCAGCTGGCCACATCTATATATTCATTGGGGTAAGTGAGTGCCTGAGTTGTTTGAGAGAGTGAGAGACTGCCAGAATGACCGAGAGTGAGCCACAAGCACACTACAAACACAAGGTAAGCCAATGCAAGAATCTTTCATTTTTCCCCGTGTGCGATTGCGAACTGCAGCCGAATTTGCAGTAGCTACGGTAATGTAGTGGCTTGAGCTTTGCCAAAACAGCTTCAAGCTAATCTCAAGTGCAAGGTGACACACATGATGGCATTCCAACATGTGTTTCGATTGATTGCAAGCTATTGCAGGTCTGTCTTCCCACTCACATAGTTTTTTTGATGTGACTCTTCACAATCTTGAAGCCCTTGTCCAGCAAAGGAGTTGCCTGCACTCTCCAAAAAGGATAGCTCTCTTTCAAGCGACGCTTCAAATACCTGGAATGGCACAACAGCATCGATGTTAGGATTTGCAATTGGTCCAAATCTGAAGTCTGAAACATCGCAAGCCACTAACCACTATCACCCGGACTCAAAGTCACACAACTCACAACCTCGGACTGCAAGCCAAACAAACAAACAAACAAACAAACAAACAAACAAACAAACAAACAAACAAACATGGAGACACAATAGTACATCATAAATACATGCATATCAAGTTACCAGACTCTCTCAGCATCGGTGGCTTTCTTTCTTGGAACCCCCGTGATCAAATCCATCGCATAAGACTTGTTGATCTCCTGCATGATCTCGAAAGCTTCTGGTCCAGCATATACTGTGAACGCGCCCATCTTGAGAGACTTCATACCAGCAGTACCATTGCGAGGCCTTCTCTTTGGCGCAGGGGCAACTGCCACACGTGGTGGCCTAGGCAAACGCACCACACCCCCGCTTCCCGCAGCCGAAGGGGGTCCCCCAGGTGGACCTGGTGGACCTGACGGGGCTGTCATGCCTCCGCCTGCAGTTGCACCCGCAGCGGCGCCTCCCGGATAACCAGCATCAACAAGTTCGGCATTCACATGCCGAGGGTCAGAAGCATCTTCTGGTGGCACCAACTGCCAGTCATCGATGCCATCGATGGGATCAATGGTCATCGTCGATACAGTTCTTGCGCGATCCACTGATGTAGTCGTTGAGCGTGTCTCAACTGTTGCACCATCCATTGATGTAGTTCTTGAATGCGTTTCAACAACTGTGCCATCCATCGATGTTCTGGAAAGTGAGAAGTTGAATCTTCGTAACAAGGATGACATGGCACACAAAGAAAGGAGTCTGTCCGGTCCTCACCTCCGTCACTAAACAAACTTGAGCCACCCTGTAAATGGCAGATGTGAAAGCAGTCAGGTCAGGTCGGTCGACATCAACTTCAATGACTTTATCAATGCCCAATGTATTTTAGTCAACAGTCAACCCTGACATCATCATCATCATCAGTATTATCATCATCATCAACATTGCCATGAACATCAACATCATCAAATTACGGGCGCAAAATGTTCCAGCAAAACACGCGCAACCACGCCTCCAGGAAGGATGCTGCAGGCTGCAGGCATATGGCCATAAGGAGCAGCGCAACGCAGACCGGCGACCGCAGATCAACACGTGATAAGTTAGTAAGTCACTCTCTTGTAAAATTGAAACATTAGAATCTCTCATTCGATGCTTCCTTGATGACAATGGCCGCCAATGGCCTTGAATGATGACTGGAGGTGTAACTCTGACAAAAGTTGATGTGTAACTGCAAATCCGTCCAACCCGTCCCATCATCTCCAAAATGAGCAAGGACATTCAATATCCCCCACCAGTTTGCCAACGCAATTCAAACTGTCCCAATAGCTGATTCAGGAAGGCGGCAAGGCTCGGGCAAGGATCCCGAGAGGACAAACGTCAGGCGAACACCTGGTTTCAACAATGAATTATCCAACATGCGTGTTTGACCCTCAAGTGGCACATGGTTGCATGTTACCAACTGCCCGAGGTGGGTCATAAACACTTCTTCAGTTCTGTTACCTCCATTTCAACGAAGCACAGGGCTCAAGAAACTTAACAGTTACGGGATTTTTGCCTACTGAGGTATTTATCTTTCTCGCCGCTCTCTTCGTTGTGGTTACTTGGACAAATCGGCAGTGGTGCCTTCGGTGATCTTCACAGATGCTTGTCCGGGGTGCGGTGCCTTGACAAGCTAGCTGCTTCTGAAACGTCTAGCCTTGGCCCCGGCCTTTGCTGGCCGTTTTTGCAGCAGTTTGCTTGACGGTGCTGCCTCCTGTAACTATGACCCACTACTTGTGACGTGTGCTGTCTGCGGTGGATTAGGCATGCGTCTGCTGGAGGTATCAATGCGAACAGACACTCAGGGCTTGGCTGTGCCCGTTGTGGACCTCACGGCTGCGACTTTGGCCGTTGATATTCTTGGAATCACGGGTGTGCACCTCTGGTGCTTTGCTTTCGAGGCTTGATTCGCGCAGTTTTGGGGGGGGCTGGGGCCCCCCCTGCAGGATTTCTGAAATCTTCCGGATCCTTTTGCAGCATTTTACATCTTCGCACTTACCATGCTTGCCTGCCAGGGATGAACCTTTCTTTGTACGAAGTTGCAAAGGCTTTGCGCATTACCTGTTGGCCTGCCTTAGGGAGTGATCACTTGGCAATTCTTGAGGGAGCTTTCGTGGCTTTTGTGATGATATGATGAGTGATGAAGACGATGCCGAGTTGAACGCCTTCTGAGATGCGTGAGTGCGGAGTGTCACCTGTCTCACCTTGTGCATATGTTGTAGTTTACGTGCAGAATGACCGCTGAAGATTGGGGTTCTCTTGGGGTTGGTTTGGTTGCGGTTCTTTGTTTGTTTTCTGGTTCTGGTGTTGGTTTGGTTTGGCTGGGTGGTGGGGGTTTACCCCAATGGTCATTTTGCATTAATTGAAGATCCTGCGATCTTTGACTTTGGCTTCCTGGACAACTAGTGACCTGCATTCTGTGTGCAATAGGCACTACCTGGAAAAAAAAATCGCAGAAAAAATGATTCTCCTTTGCAGCCTCAAAATGACGTATGTTCCGTGCGCAAGAGCCATTGTCCGGAAAAAGCTCTTGGAAGTCGGCTTTCTTCCTTCCAGACTCCTCAGCGTGCTAGATTGTGAATGTTGAAGCGCCGGAGGAGTTTGATTGAAAATAGGGTGGAAGACTTTTCATATTGGCACTTTTCATATTGGCGAAACAAGCGGAGGAGATGTCAAGCTCTTCCGCAGATTGTTTACGAGTTCATTGTTTTCCCCCAAGCTAATTTCGCATTTATTTTTTGGAACTCCGCCCTGTTTTTATGTTTAGCATTATTTTTTGCAGGAAACCCCCCCTTCTTCAATATTCATGTCTCAGCGCGTTCAAGAGGAGGAAGAAAGAGGCGACTTCCATGAGCGTTGCGACGGAAATGAAAAAAATCAAAAACGAAATACAATGGAAAAATCCACATGTGGTTAGTTCCGAAGGGCGAAGTCACTTTGTTTTTTGTACGCGTCTTGATTTAGATCGAGATTGCTGTAAGTTTGGTCTATGCACGTTGGCGATGGCTGGTGTTTGAATCCTTGTGCGTATCTCGATTCAGTATCGAGACTGCTGTGACTTTTGGCCTATGGACGATGCCAATGGAGCCGAGTGAGAGCGGAAGTTTCACATAGTTAATGTTACCAGTGCCACATGACCTTGGTTGAATTGGTTCTTTTTCTTTTGTGGGAGTGGTTCTTGTTCGGCGGTTTGTTGGTTTGTGTTTTTCCTTGGTTCCCCCTTGGTTGTTCTGGTCAATGGCACTTCTTTTTTCACTTCGCGATGTGTACTTGTGACCGAGGCGCCGTGCCACAACGGCACAACCCCACGCAAAAAAACTATGGACGATGCCAACGGCTGGTGTGAAATCCTTATGTTAGCACTCATAGCCTCATATACCATGTAGGACACTCACAAATCGAAACGAAACGTGATGAGTCTTTGATGTACAGTCTGATTCAGTTGCATGTGGAACCTCACATGGATGCCATCTTACCGAAGGCCCTGTTGGCGCAAAAGAGCATTGCATTTGCGGCTTTGCTTTCACATGGTAGCGGAGCTAAAACGCTCAGGGACCTGTGCCTAAATCTAAACGTGAGATAGCTGGATTGGTATCTTTCGACTGCTTGCAAACACTGCTGTTGTAACTCTGGTGGATTAAATCCTACATACAGGTTACTGCGTGACAGGTGCGATCGGTCGGGAGCTTGGAATTTCAAAGGAATTTGCGGGTTGAGTTTCTCTGCTGAGCTGTGTTTTCGATGGCTGGATTGCAGCCAGTGCATCCAGATGGAAGTCCTGCTGGTTCGACTCACAGTGTTCATGCCCCTGCTCCGGGAGCAGGCATAGATGGTGCTGAACTGGCAGCTCGGATGGTGGCAGCAGCTGAGGCGGCAGCGTCTGCTGCGCAGGCAGCTGCAGCAGCAG
>VSDK01026925.1:48710-105563 GCA_009767595.1 Symbiodinium kawagutii
AATTTGGAAGACAAAGCAGTTGGGCATCGAAAACACAGATTCACCAGAAACAGAAGACCACGAGATGGACTTGCTGGATGGTGGACAAGATGTGGAAGTATGTGCAGAACATTTCCTCGACAAAGATGCCGTCCTTCAACGACTGCAAAATCTTCAGGACAATTGTCTTCAATGTCATTTTGGGAGGATGCTTCAGATCTGCAAACAGTAATCTTGAAAACCATGGACATGAGTTGCTCAGAAGGATTCTGCAGTGAGTACCTCTCTTTGGTACAGAAAACGTTTCTTCGGATGTTTCGTCGTGCGAGGAATCAGAATCGTGTAACTGCAGCGGAGATTTTCAAGGAATACTCGGATTCCATGTTCGCATTGGTTGAAGGAGATGAAAGATCTATGTTGGCAGCCTCTCAGTCGAGTGGAGGGGAAACAGTGGCTTTGACCCGTTGAGGCTACCCGGGTGCCACTGGAGTGCTGGAGACGACAAAAGGTCGATCCAGAGCTCAACCTTTTGAGGGGGAGTGTGAAATCCTTATGTTAGCACTCATAGCCTCATATACCATGTAGGACACTCACAAATCGAAACGAAACGTGATGAGTCTTTGATGTACAGTCTGATTCAGTTGCATGTGGAACCTCACATGGATGCCATCTTACCGAAGGCCCTGTTGACACAAAAGAGCATTGCATTTGCGGCTTTGCTTTCACACTGGAGTTTAGACCTTTGTGCATATCTCGATTCGACATCGAGATTGCTGTGTTTTCGGTCTGCGGATGTAGCTCTGGCTGAAGTTTGGTATATGTTGGGCTACATGTCAGTTTTGGTGTTGTGGGACACTTTTGACTGAGTTTGCATCCAACTGGATATTTTCGCGATTTGGCGTTGAGGAACGTTTTTGGATGAGTTTACATTCATGTTGGGATACATGTCAGTTTTGGCGTTGAGGAACGTTTTGGCTGAGTTTACAACCAACTAGATATCGTTTGCGACAACTTTGAGAAATTATTTGGATTTTGCATAAGCTGTCAAACGTTTTACAACCACATCTTGCTTCCCGCTGCGATGAGTAAGCTGGTATACACAAGCCTGTCTAGAGATTGAGGGATTTCTGGAGTTCTGGAGTTGTGACTTTAACCCAGCTACAGGTACAATACCTTGGAAGAGATGATTGCAGTTTGCGCAGTTTTAGCTGCAGTCGTTGTGAAGTTGTTTGGATGATGTTGCGACCGCTGTCTGGCTCTTGACTCAAGGGAGGAGAGTTCAACAAACTTTGAAGCATCTACAAGTTCATCCTCACGTTCCACGTCACCAGCACGAACATGGCATGTGGCATCACGACCTTTAGAGCATAGCATGATGTAAAGTGTAAAGGACATGTTGTCTCTAGTTTTCTTGTTGCGAACTGCACTGCACTTGAATCCCGTGTCCGTGTGAAAAACCTGGAGCTGTGCCTGAGAGTTGTGCTTGTGACTGGTTGGTACGTTGGACTTGTGATTGATAGGGAGTTTCCCTAGGTTGGTCCTGCAGTCGGTAGCTGCCAGGGTTGTAGGTATCAATATGATGGGGGTACAGGTTGCATATGATGCACACATGTATCACATATGTCACAGTGCGGATGCTTCATTCCTTTCATTTAATATGGCGGCGGTGTCCATCCCAACAACTAACTACTTCTCAAAACCTAAAAGTAGCAAGGTGCCAGATTCTGCCAAGGGGGAGCTGCGGCAAAATGGTCTGTGTCCTTTCAAGCAATGCCTTGACGTCAAAAGACAGTTCTGTAGGGATTTTTCACAGCTGTCTTTTGACCGAGCTGATTTTGCATTTTTTTTTGCGTGTGCTCGAGTTGAAGCCTCCTGGACACCGCTTTCATGGGATCCCGTATTTGGGTTGTGCTCAAAGTCATTCACTGCAGGACTCAGATGCAACTTGGCGAAACTCTTTGGAAAAACATACAGGTCCTGTGCAAAATCGTTTCAACTTGGCATTTTTATCAGGTGGTAATCACAGGATGATTGTGCCGCACGATCTTTCATGTCTCCCTGATGCTGCCTCCAGGCTCAGGCCAGTTTTGTAATGGCTGACAGCTCTCGTCCTGCCAAGCGTATCAAAACAGAAAACCGGTACGTCTCGATCAAAACTGAAGAGACTCCATGGACTCCAAACCCTGTCCCTACTCCATCTAGCGCTGCTCCAAGCAACGGCGAGTCAGCTGTCAAGGCTGGGTTTGCAAAACGACATTGATGGGGTTGCTTCAATATTTGTCAGCTGCTGTGGTGCCTGCTAGCACGACTCATGTGATGATGCCAGATGATGACGATGCTGGTGGTGACGAGTTGTTACAAAGGGGTCTGATAGTCATGGTGATAGTTGAGAAGGCAGCCAAGTGGATAGTCACGGCAAGAGTCATGATATGTCGTGATGGTAGTCAGACGAATGGCCATCATCATTTCAACCCAGTAACCTAGATCATTCAACTATAGATCATTCAACCATATTCACCCTGTTCACTGTAGGACGAGGACGATCTTACAGTCGAAGAAGTGGAGCAGTTGGGCATTCTGCGAAAAGTTGACCCCCAACAAGTTGCACAAACATTGATCGAAGAAGGCAAGGACGGTTTCGAATACGGTAACCACAGAACTCCGTTGGAAAATTTGCAAAACTTTATGGAACGGTACACTCTAGGCCAGTGCACCCATCCAACTAAAAAGTATCAAAACAAGCCTTTCACCTTGAGCGTGGAAATGATCCATGGACGCTTTCGAGCCACTTTGACCACATGCATCTCTGAGAAGGCATACGTGGAGCATGATCACCATCAGGCTACAGCGAGGCATCGGACAGCTGAAAGTTTTTTCCGAGACCCTGATGTCCAACAACTGTGCAAATGGATTCCGCCCAAAACAAGCGACATAGGTGAGAAGGTGCGATTGTATCCGGAAGAGAAGAAACAATGCAATGCTTTTGGAGTCAGCCGAAAAGTGCAGAATTTGATCATCCACAAGCGCGTTGGTGCTGTGCTCGAGGTTTTCCATGACATGGGTTACAGGATTGATGTTTGGGACGGCAACTGCTAGGTATTGCAAAGCGATGTGTAGTACTCTGTGCCCAAAGGGCGGACATTTTGGGCGAAACTCTGCTGAAGAAAGCAGCAAAGCAGGCTTGTAAGTGAAAGTGAAGCAGGATTGTTTGCCAGCACGATTGATGCTGATTCATGCTACGTTTGCAAAGTGCTGCATTCACAAACTTCCTGCAAAGCTCAATTCAGTCTGTCGGTAAGGATGGTGAAGCGGCATGGAATGGCAGAATGTGGATTGTTTGGACAGATTGGTTGTGTTCGTTGATTTTGCAAGTGAAGTTGTTGTGGTTATGATGGTTGCCCGACCACCAAGACTTTTCCTGTAGCGTAATTTTGTCAGCCATTTGGAAAAAATGTAAGTACAAGGTGAACCGGGTTTCGCTGATCCTTTTTTGGAAGTGTATGGAAATGTTCTATGTTGAGGGGACCTCATGGCTTCCTTGATGCCAGAATGTCAATGTCATGGAAAGAAACCGTTCTGGGAATATGATGTGATTGATGGTTTTCTGTCAGGGCAATCATCATGAACCTGGACGGAATGTGAGATCATCAAAATGTTTTCTGGTGATTCTGGTGATTACTACAATGTTTTTTTTAATGAAATCAAAATTAGAAAGGAACCAATGGCAACACATGAGACAAAGTGCAGTTTCTATGAGACAACTGGTTGAAATAAATGAACGAAAGAACCCAATTTGGTAGAAACGTTGATGTGAAACAGAATCCGACATGAGCCAAGAACAGAGTTCCTGCGACTTGCAGCCACATGGGCTTTCAAGGTAGTTATAACGAGATTCACCGTGCTGTTGATTGCATGCTTGTGGATTACATTCTGAAGATCTGAGACTAGAACATGAAACCGTTTAGCGCCTGATCACCAGAGTGTCATGACTCAAAGTAATGATTAATCGACAGGACCGGCTTAGTGCGCTTGCCAAGCGTAGTCCTACCGGCAGTTCATCATGCAAGGTTGGTTGGCGCAGTGACTTTTTAAGCTGATGAACCATTGAAGTTTATACGGCAGAGGATATGGATTGTCATTGTACCAACAATGTTTTGTTGATCCACAAATACATGGCAGTTGTTCATCCTAACATGTTCACGTTCTTATCAAGCCATAAAAGTTCAATATACGTTTCTACATGCACAGATGTAGGTACATTATTTTGGAAAGTTCTGGGTTACAGGTATACAAAAATATGCATTAAGAAATAAAAAACATCATTAACAAATCAACAAAACGTATAATGTATGATCTATATCGAGGGAGATACACATACATCCACTTGCAACAGACTTCAAAAAACACATGGATGAATAAATAAATGGATCCATAGATAGATATATTTCTTTATACATATTTCTATTTTTACATCAACTGACTGACAACAGACTTTAACTTCGATCTCACAACTGACGGCACAGGGTCTCCCGTCTCCCGCCACGGGCACCAAGCCTTTGCAATGCTGGTGCCGGCTTTCGCAGCACAAAGGCACAGTGGCCAAGTGGATTTGGGAACCAACCCGTTGCAACGGGGCACTAATGAGGTAGGTGGGTGGTTTCACTTAATGGTAACCACATGACTTATTCCATTCATGGTTTCACTTAATGGATTGATAGTGGTTTCACTTCACTGCTACTAACCACTAGTGTTTATTTCTCATGGAGGTTATTAGTTGATAGTTTTACTTTGTGGTTGATGGTTGGCAGCAGTCAACGATTTCCAACAGTGGTTGTTAGTTAATGGTTACAGTAATTACAGCAATGATCGTAAATCATGCTGAATGGTGAACGATCGTGAATGATGGTCAATTTGGTTATAATCCTATTCCATGATGGTCAATCCTGGTGAGTCGACAATTGTGATTTATGTTGGTCAAGGTGAATAGTCAATCATTGAGAATCAAAGTCTTTAGTTGTGAATGATGTTCAATAGAGGTTATTCAAGATGGTTAACAGTGCTTGTATAATGGTGACTGTCGAAAATAGACCATCGTGCTGGTCAATAAGGTTGAATGACGATGCCCAATATTCGCGATTAAAGATGACCATACTGATTAATGATGATGGTCAATGCTTGTCCATGATGACGGTCAAGTACATTGGGATGCCAGATTGTCGGATGCCAAGGTTTGAGTATACACACTATTGTACGCCAATGTCTGCATGCATGTGCTTACATGCATAGATCTGCAGATGAGCGTGCATTGGCGCATATACATTGATATATGGTATTGACATACATGTTGTATGTACACCTACATGTCTATATAGATACATACACGTGCCGGTACATATAGATATGTAACTGCAACAGCCAGACCTGTACCTGCTTCACCCTGTACTTAAATGTTTACATATATGTATGTATCTATACACATGTGCATGCCTGTCTTTCTATGTGGGTCTTGCTCGTTAGAACTTGCATGCAAGGCCACTTGCTGTAAAGTTGCTTGGATGAATAAGGGCTGTAAAGTGCTGCAACCCTTTTTCTACTCGTCTTCCTATCTAGATATATGTGCACAAATCTTGCTTCGTCTATACATCCGCTATCTATCGATCCATCGCTCTTTCTATCTATCGATGTACATGTAGACTAATACCCACTTGAATGTGCATCATTGAGTCCTATCAGTAGGTAGACGACGATTATCAATGAAGATTTTGATTATTCCCAATATTAACATCTACTGAAGAATCATCATTAACCCAGTTGAATCATCATCTTTACAGTCAATGAAGCTTTTTTTCACGAAAACACAATCATTTATCGGTGCAGTCATTTGATTATTGTCATCAAATTATTCACCCAGTATGGTGATAATGATATGATTTATTTAGATGTTTTTTTAGTATATATATATAATCACATATAACTATTTACCCAGTGAATTATCATTTAATCACTATACAATGTTCATCACTCCAGTAATGGTGGTTAATCCATGGTGGTTCATAGTGATCAATACTAGTTTGTGACGGTTAATCCATGGTTTATATCAGTAGTGGTTTATATCTTGATTCCTAATCAATGATGGATAATCCATGGAGTAATGATTGGTTAATATCATGAACCATGGATTGACCATCCACCGTGCGCCAATGATAGTGGTCAATGATGCTTAATCCATGCTTGATCCATATCATGGTTGTATACAATATCCTTCAGTGAGCAAGGATTATGGCTTGGATTAACGATCATTGACAATCATCCTGCTTAATCCATGGATACTCCCTGGTTGATCCATGGTTAATCCATGATCCATTAGATAAGTTCAACCACAACCAACCGTTATTAAGCATAATTCACCAGAATCAACCATCATTAAGCATCATTGTCCACAAACCTGGTCAATAGTCCATAAAGCCATGATTCATCCACGGATCATTCACCATTCATAGGTTCACGGCCATTCATAGGCTTTATGGACTATAGAACCATCATATGGGGTATATGGCAGCTCATAGGGTTCATGGCTTGATGTTCATCTATGGTCACTGGCCGTTCATAGGTTCCCCTCTCGCCACCTGAGCTCGCGGCGACGTGTTGCTTGGCCAGGCCCCGCCCCACGGCGGCCACGCAGCCACAGAGAGGTGGGCGGATCATGTGGTTTCGATGGGTTTTAGGGGGTTATAATAGTTGAGGGGATCATCATGGCTAAACAACTACTATAATGGTGAAACAACTACTAGAATCGTGGCAAAACAACTGGCTAAACAACTACTATAATCATGGTTTTATAGGGGATGATAGTGGCTAATAACCTACATATGGTGGTTTCTTCAGCCATATGCTTGATCTATGGGTTAAGCATCGGGGTTAATCATTGATGGTTAGAGCCGATAACGGTTGATAATAACGGCTAATCACCAAGAAACTCATGGCAAAACAACTGCTATATATGGTGGTTAAAAGAAGGAACTCCAAGAATTGGTGGCTTTACCACTGGAAGTGGTGAATATGGGATGATTTGGGGGTACTCCCTATTTCAATAAACATGACAGAAACGCAGTGATTTCCTGGTGTATGGTTGATGAGCCATGGTCATGGTATGATGTAGTTACCCATTATCCATACACCAGAATTGCAAAAGATGATCGGTAAGTATTATGTAACCCATGTATTTCCTAGTGTATCGTTGGTGTATGGAAAGATGGGTTAGAACTGTTTTCACTTAGCATAGAAAGATGGGTAACTATTATGTATGGCAGTCGACACATGGTTGTTTCTCAAGCCATAGGGGTACCCCCAAATCATTGATGATGAGTCTTTTGTCAATCATAAACCATCCAGTTTTGTAGGTTCGCTATGATAAGAACCCCCACAGAATGTTTATCATTATGATCACAGGGGAACATGATCACAGTATCCCCCACAGCAACATGATCTGATTTTGACAATCATTGTCCATTCCCGTGATCCATTCCCAATCAAGTCATACACCCGGTGGCAGAAACCAGAGCCACCATGCCACCTGGATTGCCCCCATGCAGAAACCAGCGGCCGCACCTTGATACGCCAGCAGGGTACTCTGCTTAAGGCGGCTGATGTTTCGGCAAGCTGTTTGCCTGTTCTCCCCATCGGCAATGTACACATGTTATAGATACAGATGAAAGTTTGTGTAGCTTCTGTGTGCCTAGTTGTCACAATGGGTATGTATCTGTGATGATATCCTCTGACATAGTTGTTCAATTCTTGGTCCATCAACATTTTTTTAGTTTTTTAGTTCTTCTCATATTGTTGTTGATGCAAATTATGCTCTGGTAAACTAAACCGGAAGCTTCAATCAGCTTTTTATCGGTAAACCAGGTATGGATGTTTGGTTTTCCACTTTTCTGCTAGTTTGCCAGAGTGTATATCAATGCTTCCGACCTTTTCATTTTTCACCAATTTGGTCAACAATAAGGTAAATCCGTGCCATATCCTTATTACCTTATTGCAATCATTGATGGATTTACAGCTCAGTGCAGCTGGTCCACTCCAGGTCCCATCTTCATACGTGGATACTTCGATGCTTGTTGGTCGTTTTGATACCGCTCAAAATGATTTTTTTGGCATAAATACATCTCCACAGTCTTCGATCATATTTGTTACTTGAATCACTTTCGAAACTATGTGATGGAATCTTGTCCACTGTAGCTTGGGGTAATATATGCAAACATATTGGCTGTGGATGCATCTCTAGATGCATGTATATATATATATACAAATATATTCATATATCTACATATATATATATATCTTTCTATTTACATATGCATAGATATATGCACATGTACTTCTCACCACCATGAAGGATGCTTATCAATGAGTTATGAATTACTTGTCATTATCATATACTTCTCAATATGGTGGTTTCTCAAAACGGGGGTCCCTCAGAATGGTTGGTTTGCTGCTAAGAATGGTTAATAAACTGGATGATTTTGGGGTACCCCTACTTTGAGAAACCACCAGTTGTTGGCAATGATACCCTCTGGCAACTTGAGCTGGAAGCAAAGACCATTAGAAATCACCATTCCTTTTGGGTAAACAATTATAAAGTATCATAGTTAAGTTGTTAATCATTATAAAACATCCACAGTAAACCATTGGCTGTGGGTCAAAACCCTGAACCCTGGTCCCCCTATCATTGACCATTGTTTTCCCTACTATCGTTGGTCATTATCTTTAATTATTGTTGGTGAAGATTGACCCATAGCCATATAATTGGTATATATCCCCCATAATTGTTGGTCATCATTCCCTATTATTAACCATTAACCAGCTATTTAACCAGCTATTAATAGTCACCATGCAAGATGGTGATGAATCGTTCACAGTCCGAGTGGCAGTGCCCCTTGCGGCAGCCGTGAGGCAAGCAGCCGTCCCTGTCAATCCAGGTGCGCTGCGAAGGTTGTGATTGAGAGTGGTATATGGTTGAGAGTGGTTTATCAAAGGTGAGGATGGTCATATAGTAACAGTGAATGATTGATGTTTGATGGTCATGATATGGTTGATAGTGATCGTATTGAGAGTTACATGGTCGTAAAAACGGCTGGCAACGATTACTAACGATAGTCGATTAATGAGAATACTGGTAGATCATAGTCACTTCATGATTTATTATTAAGATCGGCGAGGTCATCTATTAGTCTATCAACATCACTTGTAGATTATTAGTCTATTACTAGACCAATAATACTTACTACTGGTTGGGAGGGAGCAACGTCGACCAGCATATCCACCATGAAAGATTAATCTTGGATGATTTGTAGGGTCCCTCATGACTTGAGAACTCCAGAAATCATCGTTGTTTCATCATTTTTGTATAGTAACAAACTATCATAAACCATCATAAACCATCAAAAACCATCAAAAATCATCAAAAACCATCATCTTTGGGGCTTAGCCCCCAAATCCGCTGCTGGTGCGAAAACGCGCATCCAGTCACCATCTCCACCGACAGGACAAACACGTCGCGCCAAAGGGCGCGCCGAAGTCCTACGCGCCGCACAGGGCACCCAAGGGGGCGGCGTTGGGAGCTGCGGGGGAGCCATGGTAGTCATAAATTCATCAATGACTATGGGTCAATACGAACCAACCAATAATGAGGGATAATCACCAACAAAAATATGGAAAACAATGGTTAATGATGGGGAACCAGGGGTACGGGGTTTTGACCCACAGCCAAATGACTATGGGTTAAGTCAACCAGTTAACCATGATTAGCCATGGTAGTCATAAATAACCATAACTGGAGCCATGGTTGGTTGGTTGGTTAGCCATGACCAAGTTGACTAACAGGTAACCAAGTTGACTATTAACGGTAGTTATTAATCGTTGGTTTAGCAATTGGTTGGTTTAGCTACTACCATTCCATTTGACTATCATATTGACTATGGGTCAAGCAGTTAACCAACCAACCAACCAATGGTTAACTAGCTGGTTAATGGTTAATCATAGCGGATAATAACCAACAATACTAGACGATATACCAACTATATATGGCTATGGATCAAGCGGTCCAACCAATAATTGCTGGTTAATGGTTAATAATAGGGGATGATTACCAACAATTATAGGGGATTATATACCAACTATACGGCTATGGGTCAATATCAAACCATTAATGAGAGATAAGTTCACCAACAATTTCATAGGGAAAACAATGATGAATAGTAGGGGAACCAGGGGTACAGGGTTTTGACCCATGGACCCATAGCCAAATCATGGTAACTATTTCAAGGTGATAATGATTCGTCTATAATGGTAGGTCATAATATCATCATTTGGCCACAGGTACATTTGCTTGTGACAAATGACGACCATATGACTTCTCCATGCAAGCATTATCAAGCATCAGAATCATGGCATGAATTAGAAGTAAAAATTACGTTATCATGTTCATGGTTCGGAGGGTCGTAAGGTTTCGAACATTGCTTTCAAAGCCGAAAAATGATAGAACACTCACCAACAAACAATATGTAAACCTGAAAAACGATAATACACTCAATCCAAATGACCTTCAGCCAAACATGAAGTATAGATAGTCGCTCACATAAATCGTTGCTAACCATGATTTACCATGACTCTATACATTGTATTAAGTATGACCCACAACCACGTCTGCATCCCAACCAGACACAAGTCTTCAACAGGGTACCCTCCGGTGCCTCCTGAGTACCTGTTCGGTGCCTGCCTTGTGGGTGCTTTGTTATCAAGCATCAACCAGCGTGGACTGATCAACAGCTGAGTTGTGGTGCCTTCCTTTCGTCTTATTAAGAAACACCATTGGCAGATTTCTTTTGCTATCATCGTCAACCATTTGCAACCATCAACCATGATCAACCATCATTCACATTATCAAAACCTTATCATCAGCTAACTAGTAGCCACAGTCATCCTTTCGTTAAGCACAACCAATCGCCAGCTACGCATCATTAACACTTCAACCTCCTTAAGCTAAGGCCCAGACCTGAAAGTCGACGATTAAAGGTACGGAAGGGGCCAGTCTGAGGATCACAACTGGTTTCAGTGGTGAAGATAAGTCTTCCCAGGATTCCCGGCAATGGTTGAGGGGGAAAATGGAGCTGGAAACCTTTCTAATTTGTGGTTGGAACAATGAACAAGGCTTTCATGTAGATTCTCCCATCAACCAACCCGGTGAATGATCACTGGTTTGATGTGGAACACTTACCAGAAAGCAGCTGCTTAAGCAATCGCCAAAGGTTTTCCGGCATATTTTCCCTTCGTTTCTGAGAGGGTTGTTGTGAGGGAACAGCATGAATTCACTGGTGATTCGAAGATTTCCATCACGTGGAAAGTTGAACTTGAACAGTTTCAAGCAGATCATGAGGGCCCTAGCATCCAACGAACAGCCCCACTATAGCAGGCCGCTTAGGGAAGGTAAACCCCATTGAATGGTGCCAAATCTAGGTGTGAAATGCTGTTGTTTCACTGCTGGGTTTTTGTTCAGAGTGCAGGATGAAGCTTATTGATAATCTTCATGCGTTTGCAAAAAGAGATGTATACGTTGATGATGAAATAGTGATCATTTGCCAATGCTTATCAATCCGTGTTCGGGTTCTACCTGGCAGCTGTTTGTGCCAAACAAAACCGATACAAAGCCGTGCACCATGATCCTGCACTCATCTGCAAATTCATCCTGTGAGAATATTGCTGGTAAGCCTGTTCAGCCGCCATCCGCCACTGTGGTAACTAGTGGATTAGTGGTGAAAGCCATGATTATAAGCCATGGTCAATGGCAATAATAACGCTTAATGAGCCATGGTTATAGCGGCAAGCCTGTGAGCATGATCGCCCAATGGCTGCGTATCTTGTCCTTGCAATGGTACTTGAAAGGTCCACAAGGGACCGATTAGACCAGTAGTCCTCATGGATTTTTGAATGATTGAGATTCCCTTGTGAATCCGTTGACGGTTGTTGGTTCTGATTAATACCCCTACACCCCATAGCTTTGAGCCAAGCCAGATGATCTTCAATCGATGCAGTTGTCCACACGGGCAGTGGTGCGGACCTTTGCACCTTTTGCCAGTTACGAAGAGGGTCATACCACGGGGGTGTCTTTTCCAACATCATCCTCCACTGCAGAAAATCGTTGCTCAGTGGCAGTGGTGAAATTCACTCATCAACATTGGGGGTGGTCCATTTCCCCCAAGGCTCCAAGCTTTCCAACATGAAAAAACAACATTTGGCACTGCTGTTGGCCTTTGCTACCGATGGACTGACCACCGGTTGTTGGATACATCTCTATTTTGTGGCTGATTAGCCTCCTTTCATCCCCTGCAAAAACAAAGGATAGCCTCCCAGTTTTGAAAGGTTGATGTGATCTACGGGTTCTTTACTACGAGTGCCCATCAAAGTTTGTTTATCACTGCTGCATACCGCTGCGGTATTCATCAACATTTGCGGGACACGTAAAAATTACCCGCACCCCTTGACCAATGGTTGTGAACCACCATGATCCGGGTTGCTACGCACTAGTCTCCAAAGCCTCCTAACCATACGGCAAGACTCCATGGTTTGCCCGGATGCACAAGACCTGCCCAGAAGTTAGTCTTGTCAACTGTTCAAAACCCTGCGCAGGCCCGTTGTTTTGAAACTCTGAGAATCAAGAAACACTAAGCGCTAAACCCTTAACCTGAAACCCTAAACCCCAAAACCCTAAAACCCTAAAACCCTAAACCCTAAAACCTAAACCCTAAAACCCTAAAACCCTAAACCCTAAATCACTGCGTATAGCCAGTGTTTCTCACTGATTCTTCGAGCAATGTTCAATTGATAGGAACGGCCGTGGTTTGCCCTCCGGGCAAACCACGGCGTCTGCGCGTAACCATAGCTCATGATGCTTGATGTTTCATAGATGATGATTGTTGAACAGCTCATGAATCTACTGATCACCATGCAGCTCAGGGATCTACTGATCACCCAAATTGAGACGCAGCATATAGCACACCAGCCTTCACCAATCATTGCCTCGTATCCTGTTGCTTCAGGATGCTGCCGGGTGCCAAAGTGCAGTGTGGATCTCAAGGGGGTGGGTGGTGGTCCGACTGTGGTGGTCCGACCGTGGTGGTTGGATGTCTTATCTCCAGCTGTCGGTTATAGTTGGTTCCCACTACTGACCTGCAATAGACAATGGGTATCTTCAATGGGGTGCTTCTAGATCAACAGCTAGAACCACAAACTTGGATGGTTGATGAAGTCATCACGGTGATAAGGTGGAACAAAAACAGCCCCCACTTTGCAGAATCCCCGCTACCATGGCTTGGAGGGCTTGCGATTTGGAAGGGTTGCAATTTGACACACTACGACGGAGCACTCTTGGCATCATTGGGGCAACAACTTACACTCCGGTAAACTAACCTGGCAATGGAAAATCCAGCATTTATGGGTGATATCCCAGGGCTGCACTAGAAAATCTGGTAAAATCCATTGCTAGGTTAGTTTACCGGAGGGTACTAGCCATGGAAGCGTCAATTGAGCTATTCGAGCTACATCAGTGAACTTAAAAACCACACAAAAGGCACCGAAAAGCCCAGGATCTTTGGCCAATCCCCACTCCAATACTTTACATTGGTAGTCAGTCCCACGGATAGCCTGATCGTCTGGGAGCTGGTGATGGGTTTAACAGTTTAACAATTGTAGGGACTACCAATAAAGGGATACTGGGGGATAAACTGGTACAAGCCAACACCAGTTCATTTGTCCTTAGCACTGGGGTTTATAATGGTTGAGAATCAATGATACTGTAGGGGATAGTAACCAACAAGATAACAGGCTTATGACAATAGTGGCTAATATTGGCCTATA
Organism: Symbiodinium kawagutii; assembly: GCA_009767595.1. Lineage (NCBI taxonomy): Eukaryota > Dinophyceae > Suessiales > Symbiodiniaceae > Symbiodinium > Symbiodinium kawagutii. The sequence continues at coordinate 62,601 of VSDK01026925.1, forward strand.
CGATTTAGGAAATCTCGTTGTTTGTACAATAGTTATTGATTGTTCTGTACCTATCCGGGCTCGAAATGGGGATCATTCCAGGTTTAGGCCACATATGCTGACGTCGAGCACTAGTTGTATCCCCAGTGTCAGCTTTTGCAAAATCCGTCTTATTGATTTGATGGTCATTGTTGATGCTTATTTTTGATGGTCATTATCCCTCATAATCGGTTATTCTTCTCCACTATGGTTATTAGCAAAAAATATTGAAGAACCAATTATGGTTATTTACAACCCATCATAGTTATAATTGGTTTATATAGCATTATGATGGATTCTAACCAATTAATAGCGCTATATAAACCAACTATACATAATTAACCCATTAGAGTTATATGATGGTCATTGTTTCCCATTAATAACCATAACTGGTCGCTTCGATCTCCAGTCGCATGTCTTGTAACGGTAGCTGTTGGGCTGGTGGAAGCCACGGGGCTCGGTCCAAGGCGGCAGAAGCTACCCACGTGGCCCCTTGGTCGTGTCCAGCAGGTGATTGGTCGATTTTTTGTGACGGATCGCTGATTAGTTAAGTCATCATATGGGCTGATAAGTTAAGTCCAAGCATCATATGCGATGATAATGATGAATGATGGGCTTATGATGGTGATAGTGATGGTTTATTGACTGGCTAATCATTGGTTGATGATAGGTAGATTGACCAATAATTAATTGGTTGTTGATGATTGTTGAAGGCAAATGCTTTGGAACGGCTGGCACGGAAATGTCCATGACAATGATGTGGAAGAAATGGTTGGCAATGATGTTGTGGATGCAGAGTACGATGACTCTCAACAACATCCAGGCTGATGATTGGGGTGGCTGATGCATTTTGGGAAAGCAGAGAAGACTTGGGCATAGCCCCAAGAAGGAGTTGATGGCACGCGCCAGTTGAACATCTTTCTGGGATAGTCGCTGACGACAGTTGGGATGATAGAAAAATCATTTTTGCAACAGCATAGCTTGGTTGACCAGTGTTATGAAGACGATTCTCATCAAGATTATTAGTGAATCATGGACTGATGTATGGTTATCAAGTGTATAACCATGAGTTGGTGATTAATCATCCCAAGCACCAAAAGCCAGCAAGAATTTTGACATATGGCTGTGGGTCAAAACCCCGTACCCCTGGTTCCCCTATCATTAACCAGGCTGTTTCCCTTATAGTTTTGTTGGTCAATATCCCCCATGAAATTGATGGTTAACTGCTTGACCCAACTCGCCATATATCATTGCTGTTGTCACAAGCTGATGATGAACAAAGAGCCATTCCCAATCATCAAGCCGTACCAGTCTCAGCCTTGATCTTGGCCGGAGAGGGACTGACTCTTAGCTCGACATGAGGACCAAATCACCGTCAACCATGGGGAAACCATTGATCAAAGTGATACGGAAACAATTGTTCAATGAACCAAGAATCGATTGTCAAGGTCTAGTGTACTTTGAACAAGTTGGATTATCATGATGAATCACTATTGGTCATTATCACCAGAGCAGACTATTGGTCAAACCAAGAGAAACTAATCCTGTTGCTTATACCACAACTATTGTGGCTTTTGTACCTGTTGATCCCTACCAATCACCCTTTGCTTGCCGATGGCATTCACAACGGAAAGGGATTCTCGGTACATGCCATCATTACTGGCCATTCCCAATCACCAATGATTACTAGCCATCATTGCTGACCATTCATCACTAAGCAGAATCCTTACCAACCATTCTAATCCTTACTAGACATCATAATCCTTACGAATTATGGCAGCATCCAACCCTAGTGGAGCCTCCCTGGTTCTTTACCGTGATAAGCCCAGGGTTGAAGGAACATCACTAGGCGGTGGCACCAAGAACAAACCATGACATTTACTTGGTTTCTTGCGCGGATCAGAAAGGTTAAAGTTTTGGTTGGTATCCTGCGCAGCGGACATTAACCACCAGCAAGGACCATGAATCAGCATCAAGCATCACAAAGCAAGTGATACATACAATCATCATTGATTGCTGGTAATCATCGTTATCCAAAAGTGGGTATGTTCACCGTCATTAACCTGTCAACCATGACCGATGGCCGATGTTACTCAATGATTGATAAACCGTTGATTCAGCTGATTTGCAGTTGCCTAGCAAAATGAGTATCTTTCATGATGTTTACTCAAGTTCTTTTGTCGAAATCAGCAGCAGCAGTTCCCCACTTGCAGGGTACTACCAGTGGGTGATGTTTTCTAGTGTTGGTAGATACTCCCGCTGTTGTTGAGCATTGTTTATCATGAAGAATTCTTGACACCTTGCCTTCCACTCAAAGACGCAAGTTTAGCCACAATGCCTCGAGCACAATCGACAGGGCATCCCTGGTGATGATCAATGGTCAATATTTTTATCTTCTTGTGAACCATCAATTAAATAGGCGTTATACCATCCATTAAAAAGCCGTTACATATATCACCAACTGAAACAACCAATATCCACCAGGGCCTCTACTCTTGACATTTATCAGTTAAGTGAGCATCAATGTGACCATCGCAACCATAGACCATCGTCAACCATTAAACCATCGTCAACCATCATAAACCAGCACCATCCAGAACGAAGCGCCCTGATTCATCAGCTGATACACCGCTGTTGCCCAGGAAGCGCAAACCGCCGGTCCTGCAGGGGCACGGCAGGAAAACCCAGGAGGATGGTGTTTCGTCATGAAAGGGTAAGGCTTACAGCTGGTTATAAGGAGCTGGTTGGTGATACTTTGAATCATGGTCAAAAACCATGATTGATGATGACTGACGAAGTTAACGAACTTACTTACAGCTGGCGGGAATTTGTAATCGTAATAGTTTTAGTTCCTGAACATGCTTAAGAATGATCGTCAATGATGATGGTTGATGTAGGTGATGATGATGGTTGACAATACTGGCTCATAGTGGCATCTATTTTCAGACATTCGTTCGTTTCACCTAGGCAAGTCAACAAGGAAATCTTCGAATCGGTAATGGGTAAATGATCCACCTGCGAACCCTAAACTTGATGCAGTGTCATCAATGGTTACAGCGGTGCCTCAAGAAATGATGCCTGAGAATGAGTAGATGGTGCCCCAAACTACTTTTGCCAAGTTCTACTCACAAAAATTGGTTCTAACTTTTGCCCTAACAAGGCTGATCATGGATGAACCATAGCCATGAAGGTCACCTTTGTCACAACCCGCCGTGTTTTGGTCATGACTCGGTATGCGCATGACTTCGGGACCTTTCCCGGGTCCAGGGAGTTCATATGGGTTGATAACCATGGCTACATCTTAGTTGTAACCCCAGCTACGTATCCAAGTCAGGGGCTGTCTAGCCCAAAAAGGATGGTTTCCTGTGCACCTCGGATGTGCTCACCGACAGGTCAATGCTCGAAAATTGGGTCCTGGGGTCCTTGCTGACCATGGAACGTTGCACGATGTTTTGGATCAGATTAATCTGGTTCTTGGTTGATCAACCAGTGACCATTCTCAACACAGGAAAACCACATATCAGCGCTGACGGCTATCCCAGTCATTCAGCACTTTCAGCTGTCAACAGTCTTGATTATTCATCGATCCAATCATTGATGAATCATCGATCAACTACTACAGTGTTTTTTCCATTCACCTTTTGCATCTAGTTGATCACAATGTTTCTATCTTTAATTAAACTTTTTTTCTCATTCACCTGTTGATCAATGTTTCTCACATGTTTCATCACCTGCTCCCACCTCACAAATTTCGCCTGTCACAAGCCGCCGTGCCACTGACCCAGGCGTGCAGCTTCGGGCGCTGTAGGTGGAGCTGCGAAGCAGGGTGATGGAATGAAGGTTAATCACTAGGGAAGTGATGATGGTTAAGCTTCATTAACCACTAGGTTGATGATTGAGCACTAGGTTGATCATTAACCACTAGGTTGATCATTAACCACTAGGTTGATCATTAACCACTAGGTTGATCATTAAGCGCTAGGGGAGTGATGATGATTGGGTTGTGATCATCAACCACTGGGGGAGTGATGATGATTGGGTAGTGGGTTATTTAATGAGGGATGATCATGGGTTGTTATCATTGACCACTAGGGTTGACCTTAGCCACCAGGTGATCATAAATGATCATTAACCTCATGGTCATGGTGATTGAAGTAAATGTGATTATTCACGGTTAGGTGATCATTGAGTGATTCATGAGTTGTTTATTCTTACTAACCTCCCCAATTTGGTCAGTCCAATGTTCAATGAATGATTGTGAACCAACATGTTATTGACGTGTGGTTGTTGATTTAATGGTTCGTAATGAGGTTGTCAACAAATGTGGTTGATAGTGGTCAATGCCTGATCACGGGGGAGAAGACTGGTTCATAGGATAAATCCTTAGTCAATGTCATCGATACCATTGATTGTTAATGATGAATGGTTGGTGGTGGAGTCAGAATATCATTTTACCACAATTGCGAATGTTTTTGACCATAAGTTGCTTTTCCATCATATCATTTTACCGTCAGTTCTAGGTTCTTCTTTTTGGAGTGGATTTGGAAGATTAGTGACCTCCCCAGCAAGAGATGTTGGGGAGAATCTCCAACAACCATGGTCTTCTTAAGGAATGGATAACAGCAACAACCGCTTAGTGAAGCCCCTAAGAACCGCATCCAAGGGTAGCGAGCAACCGGAGCTTTGGGCTTAAGATTGTCATCCAGGCATCAATGTTGCTCGAGATAAACGGCCAATAGGAACGAACAATTCGACATGAACGAAGCCACTAGCAATTTTGAAAGCTCACGTTTCACTGACACACCTTAGGCATGGATGATCAATTTATGGACACCGTTTGGGCAATACTTGAGAATGAACCCACCTCCGATAGGTCTATCACTCATGAAGACTGGGATGCTAAGCAACATCAACCATTCAATTGATGATAAGTTGAAAAGTGCTGGCAATCTTACCTGACTATCAGATCGTGTCATGCGCCATTGTTTTGCCACTGAAGGGGAGATTTTGCACTCCAGGAGCATGAGTTTCTCTTCAGATTGAAACAGATGGGCAGAACTGTTCTTGCTGTAGTAGGAACATTTTTCCTTTCCATCTGAAGATGGGAAGCGGCTGACGATAGCTTTAAGCTGATAGCCATGGTGTTATATTTTTTTCATGTTAGGTGTGTTAGGTTGTCAGAAGATGCTGTTGTTACCGAGGAGGTGCAATGCAACATCCCCAATGCTGCATATTTATCAAGGGCTGATAATGATATGAAATTTGGAAACACCATGGAAACAGTCGATATCTATGTGAGACACCATAGAAACAGTGATGGATTGCCACCATTTGCGATGAATCATCGGAGTTAGACGATTTGTGGATATATGCCCATTGACTTTCCAAACCGAACATGCAACGTGCTGTTTGATGTCTCCTTTGTTCCTTTCCTTCCCTCTCTCTCTTTCTCTTGCTCCATTTGCTTTATGCTTGGAAAAGGTATTACCATCAGATATGTATACATGAACACGCAGAGATCCACAAACAGTAAACCAACCCGATTTGCCTGTATATCGCTACCCATCAATGTGAAAACTGGGGGCAATTTACATTTTCTTTTATGGAATGTAAGTACATCTACATTGGTAAATTGGTTTATCAATCTGTCTGTATAGCTAAGATTTACTGGTAGCCACTGATCAATCTGGCGGCAACTAGCTATATCAATACTGGATACATAAGATATGGATCAATATGTATTGACAGCGTAGAGAAGCAACCATTATGCTGGATCCAAACTGCAGCAAACATTTCCCATGGCTGTGGATAAGCTGATCGGATTGGGTAGCGGCCGAGCTGTTGATTTTGTCAGGAAAAGCCCATCATCGATCATGAGAAGCCCATTATCCACCATGATTGATGAAATTAGCAGCTGTGTCCGATCATGAGAAGCATTTGCAATGTACTATCTATCGTCACTTTTAGCCTGGGTTAATGTACCATTTTGTTGGGAAACCAAGGCGCACTTGGGGGATGCCCCCTATGAATCAACCAATGCTTGGCAATACAAGCATTCTCGTTTGGAGGCTGCGCGTCACCACTAACCTGTGTTAACTCCGAATCGACCGAATCGATCACACAACAGCAGGCCGGTCATCAAACAAGGCACCAGTAACATTCCTTATCTACTAGTGAATATATGGGCACCAATATTTGGATTAATCTAAGCCAATTAAAAAACATATATATATATATATATATACATATGGTTTTGGTATATGCATATATCAACTGAAACATGTGTTTGGATGTATTTAGTTTGAATCAAGTAGCAACGAATGGATTTAGATGATCGGTTTTAAGTGCAACATGACGTCAGCATTGATTCTTATGCGTTGATTCACCGGCTAACATTGAGCAGCCATCATACCATTTAATAACGTCATCACCATTGGCTATTAGTAGCCATTCTCATTTATTAGGTTTTTGCCATAGTCATAAAAATACCATGGAATAGGAGCCATTCAGAACCATTAATAGCCGTTAATAACCATTAAGATCAAGCATCAATGGCCAGCAACAATATCCGCATTTTTAGCAACCATCAACATGCACTAGCAATAAACCTGAGGACCACAAGAAATGACAGTAGTAACAGCTTTCAATAGCCTTGTGAACAACCACAAACACTAAAGCCCTTATAACACTACCCATAAACAATCCCCGTAACAACCGTTGCTCAACATTATGGCAACATGGGCTAATATCATTGGTTAATATCATTGGTCAATAACCATTACAGCCCTGACCACAACTGTTTGATCAGCCACAAGCACTGGTGAACGATGACCAGGTGTCCCCTCGGGGACCACTGCGCCAGCCGTGCCAGCAGCTGCGCCACGGCAGCTGGGATGCCCAGCAGGATGAACCATGCGGGGTGTGCAGGTTACAGACATCTATAGTCATTTGTACATGGTGGTTTCTCAAAACATGGGCCCCCCAAAAATCTTTGCATCAGTACTATAAATGACCAGTATTGGATGATTTAGGGGTACCCCTATTTTGAGAAACCTGCATATCTAATATGTGCGGTATATTTACCTGGATGTATCTATTTTTCTGTCTGTTTATTTGTACCGCTGAACTGTGCTTCTTTGCCTACTTATCATCTTCAGAACCACCTGGGCTATTTTCCACGCATATCAACTTGCCTGTTTTGTTTGATCATTGTTTGGATAGCTGAGCTAAAATTCCACCATCTGAACCTCGAGACCACAGGCGATTAATACAATGATCGATATTCATGGTTCTTATTTGCATGAATTTGCATTTCTCAACCATTTGATAGATGTTTCTGCCCATTGATAAGACGGATGATCAATACTAAGTTGTTACTTAATCAAGCTAGTTTCTTAAGCATTCTGAATCATGCGTGCCTCTGCGGGGTGTGTCCGTGCTGCGACAGTGCAACCATTCTTAATCATGAAAAAACACAGAAATTGATAAGCCAGCCATGTTGTTTACCAATTGATGGTTGATAAACACATTTTAATGAATACAGTAACGCATCTTCATGGTCAAGTAGCCATTCTCAACCATGTTATCAATAAACCCAGTTTCTCAGATATTCATGACCATCAAAAAATATCAATTGACCTTAATGAAATTCATGAACCCATGGTTTCCCACCATTCATCAGCGATGGGGAGGCTTGTTTTACTATGCTGGTATGGTCATCAAAGCAGTGAGAAACTGACTAGTCCTCTCAAGGGCCTACATGTGATCTACTCTGGTGGCTGACCTGATTACCCTTTGGTGAACTAACATGGCACTGGAAAATCCACTAAAAATGGATGATTTCCCAGGGTTTTCAAAACAACGTGGTAGATTTCCCGTTGCCATGTTAGTTTACCAGAGTGTAGCCATACTGAGCTTCGTCCATCAATTGAGCAATTTCAGATCTGCCATGCCGCGAGCTGAAATTTGGGGAGCTGGGTCACCAAGAATCCGAGCAGGGCATCTGTTGTGCACATCGATTCACATCCCAACAGCTGGTTTTCTTAGCCTTGTAGTCTTAGCGAACTGGAATGTTGGCCACACGACTGGAGTCCGCACTTGCCTCAGATAGTTTGATGTGGATGGCACCACCATATGAGCCCTCCTGGAAACTTGCAGCAGAACCCAACTATAATGGTATCGTATCCCAATAGGAAACTGGTCATCCACCCCTATCATTAGGGAGGGTCAAGCGGTTTGTTTGCGGGAGTGTGATAGGAAGAAATCATCAAAAGATGCTGGCTACAGCTTCATTTCATTGTTGAATCCAATGTAAGAACGATCGCTTTTTCCATGTTTTTGGCTTGATGTTAGCCCTTGATCAACTTCAGAAACAACAGCCATTGATCATGGGCTTTCTTGATATGGTATTCATCATCATCCCGCTCAATATGAACCATGGACATGAACAACGTGACATCCGGAAGCTTCATGTGGTTCAGGCTGCTCTTTGGCATTTGGTCCAGATTTTCTCAACGTCGATAGCCTCCATGAAGCAGCTTTTGTAATTATAGGAATATTGTTCTGACATGACTAGTATTTGATATGATTCTGATTCTGATTATGAAAATACTTACTTCTTGTCGTAGTTCTGGTTGATTTATGATTCATATCATAAAGTTGGTGATGATAATTGCGGGTTGATTTCGGAAATTTCCCACTGATTAGGCAATGATTGTAATCAGGATATGCTTATTCAGGAATGGTAGTGATGTGGTACTATTGGAGATTATATTTCTAGGCTACCTATCTATCCCTATCGGCACGACTGATCGATATTTATAGGGACTGACAGCCACAGGGATATCAATGGATATATGAACCTCTGATAGCATCTGGATATTAGGGCTTTATCCATTGACATTCGAGGGATAATCATAAGGATATCAATGGATATCCATTACAATTACTCTCCTTCAAATTAATCGGGCTTTTGTGGAAAATATTCACTGCTACAGCTGGGCTATTGAAACTGGTGACTAACTTGACGCAACCAGGTTATTGTATAAAGCTCCACCATAACTCTGTATAGGCCACGAAAAGTCACGCTCACGGCCTACCATTTTAGCTTATGTCATTGACATTTCGAGCTGATTTACCTAGCTTATACCCACTAACTTAGGTTTTTAGTGTTTTTGGGATCTAGAAGCCACCAAGTATTAAAACTGCTGATTTTTCTTGATTTACTTGGCGTAACCAGGTTGATTTACCACGCTGAGCAATCAGGCGGTCGCACTCAATGATTCGGGATCCCGAGGCGGGGCGCGAACGCGGGCGCCGAGCTGTCCAATGGTGGTACCAACCAGCCTTGGCTCGGCAAGCCACCAGGGGCCCTGGTATGACTTCAGCAGCTGTGGCTTCATGCCAGTCATGGGAATCACTATGGTCAGTGTGGATTTTTCGTGGTTGGATGAGTATTGGAATCATCGATTGTTCGAGCATATCATGATGGTTGAGAATGGCTTAAGAAGTCGATATGGGGTCAATATGAACGACCAATAACTGGCGAGGTGAATATCTCAACAGTTAGACTAGTTTTGTCATCTATGGCATGTTCACATTGGCAACAGGGTATTCACCCGGCCAGATTGGTCACTACTGACCTGACCATGACTTCAGAAACGGCTTGCTAGTAGAATTTCACTTATCGCGCCAGCAAAATGTAGTTTATTTCACATCCAAGTAGCTGGACTATCAAATGTGGATGATAAACTTCCTACCGTTGATGATAGCCTTCATCATGCAACATTTATCGCGCCAGCAACATGTTGTTTGTTTTGTTTCATGTGGTTTGTTACCCAGGAGTCATATCAGCCATTCAAGTTCATGGCCTCAGGATGTTTTTATCTTGCTTCTCAGCTCATGCTTGGGCAATCCTGCGGTTTCAGCAGGCGGATGATTGGCAAACCAACCTGGTTCCAGGAAAGTCCACCATGTATAGCTGGTTTACCTGTGAAAGATGGTGGTTGACTTGGCACAACCAGGGTACTACCAGAGGGTCTTTCCCATGGTTTTTTCCATGGACAGTTTAGACATGGGCCCAACCTGGGATGCTTCAAGCTCCAGGGCTAAGCTCCGCAGATTCCATGGGTGCCATGGGAGTTGTACTGACCGGTACGACTTGGACATGCAGCTGGGCTTATAATACCAATATACCCATGCTGGAGAACTTCTAATCGAAGGAAGTTTAGAAGTCTAACTTCCGACAATATGGACAACTCAGCTAGGTCAGATCACCAGAGCAGATGTGTGAAAGAAGAGATGTGTGAAAGAAGAGATGTGCGCAGACGTGTGAAAGAAGAGATGTGTGAAAGATGAGAATGCGAGCGCGCCAAAATGTTAGGAAAGTCGCGAAATGCTGTGTTTTGCAAGGTTTTGTGCCTCAGGAGGGTCCAGAAGGGTACCTCGCTAAAGCGGCGGGTGCGGACCACTGTGGCGGAAGGTGTGTGCCAAAATCGTTAAAAAACCTAGGCGCGAAGCACATTTGGAAGTCAAAATCGTAAAAACATGTCAGCGTCGGAGCACTTTTGGGAGATGCAACTTGCAAAATCGTTAAAAAACCCAGGCGCGAAGCACATTTGGAAGTCAAAATCGTAAAAACATGTCAGGTCCGGAGCACTTTTGGGAGATGCAACTTGCAAAATCGTTAAAAAACCTAGGCGCGAAGCACATTTGGAAGTCAAAATCGTAAAAACACTACATGCTCGGAGCACTTTTGATGACTCATCATTCTCAAAACTGGCACGCCGCCTGCGCGCGAAGCAAATTTTCAAGATAAAATCTTCTACCAAAATAAAAACTGCAATTTTACCAGCGTTTCGGGCCACTTTTCGGAGATGTCATATGATCATGAAAATTGGCACGCCGCCTGCGCGCGAAGCACATTCTCACGTCCGAAGTCGCAAAAACTCGTGGTTTTTAACAAGTTTTGAAAGTTGCATGTCCGAAAAAGTGCACGCGGCCAGGGCGAGAAGCACATTTTGAAGCAAATGTGTCAAAACACAGCACGTTTTGACACTTTTTGAACACAGGAGACAAAAGTAGGAAAACACTTGCGTTTCGCGTCACTTTTCGTGATTTATGTGGCCACAATGTGCACAACGCTTGCGCGCCAAGCACATTTGCAGGTCAAAAGTAGCAAAACACTTGATGATCGGAACACCTTTGCAAGGTCCAATTATCAAAAGTGGCCAAACACCTAGATGCAAAACACTTCATGATCGAAGCACATTTGGAAGGTAAATGAATAGATAGACGAAAGATGGCTAGACAAAGAGGTAGCCAGATAGATCGACAAGTCGATAGTCAGATCGATGGGTGGCTAGATGGATAGTCAGATACATAGATGCATCGATGGATGAATAGATAGATAGCTAGATAGATAGATGGATAGATAGATAGATAGATAGATAGATAGAATAGATATATAGAACAGACAGACAATTGGATAGCCAGATTCAGATGGCTAGATGGGTCGATAGATAGACAGATAGGTAGACGAAACGAGAGTCAGATAGAAAAGTAGATAGATAGACAGAAAGATAGACAGATGGACACATAGATGATCAGACAAATAATTCGGTAGATAGACAGATAGATAGATAGGCAGATAGATCAATAGATAGATGGACGGGTAGATAGATAGATACATAGCCAGAAAGATGACGAGATAGATAGTGAGGTAGATAGAAAGACAAGTACATAGGCAGATAGATAAACGAATAGATCATCAGATGGATAGATAGATAGATAGATAGACAGTCAGACAGAAAGAAAACTGATCCACTGATAGAAAGATAGCTCGACAGATAGGCTGCCAGTCAAGTGGCCAGATCGATGCTCACATTGGTAGGAAGTCAGGCCCAAGTGATGTTCAGTTCTCGGATCCCTCGGACAATCAATCGTCGCAACCACAACTGCACACTCCTATAGTGCTCCTATCTTGGAAACTTCCGCCACCGCCTTGTGCGGTACTACTGGTAACCATGGTATATTTGTATTGTAAGCCCATGAAACTGACCCTGGTATAACCAATAACCAATATCGATGAAACTAACCCTGAGAACCATGGTTGGTCACCATTTACTTGCGGAGTTGGGATGCACATCCAAGTAAGCTATCCAGCCATGAGAATCGTCTCCAGGGCAAGTTGCGGCAAATCTTCGAAGCAGTTGACGTCAATAGCAACTTGGTGGCGACAGGTTGAGCAATGCGGGACCAGTCGAATGGTCAGAAATGGCTGTTTATAGCCCTGGCTATGTAAAAACCATGGCTAATTAGTTGATACCTTATCGGCCATGGTTAATGAATATTGGCTACGGTCAGAATGGTTGATAATGGCTAAGAATGGCAAATAGTATTTAGATGGTGAATCAATGGTGAATGATGATCAATCATGGGCCATGGGTACTGCTGGTAAATAGTGGTCAATGATGGTTCAGAAGTTTTGACAATCATTACCTACTCATGGTTTGTAATGATCGATCATGGTGAATAACTTCTACTACTGGTAAATCATTTGGAGTCCGTTCGCAAACATAAACTTGCAATCTTGCAACAAATCAAAATTCAAAACAGTCGATCTTTGTTGTGCCAATGCAAGGTATGAAAAGCCCCACCATATATCTCAGATGCATAATCCGGTTAAATAATCAACACCACCATGCTGGGTAGTCTTGAGAGAAAGCGGATACACACCATTGGGAATACGTTGCTATCAACATGCCGGGAATAGAACGCCTCGCTATGATCAATACAGCTGTGATTCGCAAGCATCCATCGAGGCGGACAGTCTAAAGTTACAATCTCAAGTAATCCACATCAATCCCACATCAATCCCGCATCAATCCCTGGTGCAAAGCGTTGGCTCGTTGGCACTGGCCATCCCCGTGGTTTCAGTGTCGCAGGTTGCCATCCCAGGCACCTTTTTAGGCCGGAGGCAACCCCTCGGGCGATGGAGAAAATCTGCAGCTCTTGTTTTACATCTATAGTTGTTGTGGTTTTCATGGTTTTTAATTTTGCCAGGATTGAGAGATGGTTGGTAGACTCATAGTTTTCATGGGAGTTGACAAGTTGTTGTTATTTGATACCATTGGTGAGAAACCACACATTTAGCCATGATTTATTGACCATCATGAACCCTATGAAAGCAGAACTGGAGAAAATCCATGACAAACTCCCAGAGCTGATGAACAGCAGTGCACCCATAAGTCTAGATGCTGACATGACTTTTCTGGGAATAGCCATGAGCTCGGCGTAGCGCCATGGTTTTGGTCAATAAATGGGGTTGTCCATACATGGTGGTACTAACCATTCAATCAAAGCCACTATCAATAGGGAGACGACAAACTACCATTTCTTTGGGCACACCATTCTTGGACAAACCCAAACGTTCTGCGATTGCTCTTCTTTTCAAGGGTTGTGATAATCCATGAGCTATGCAGACTAAACAGAGCAGTATTGCTTGCGGATTATCTACTTTTTTTTGTTGGTCAGTATCCTGCATTAACATCAGCCATGAACTAGCACATCTACACGGTCGGCCCTCGGTCAGCACTTCGATCCGCAGCGATTTCAAGCTCCAATCAGGACAACAGGGGCAATTTCCAGATCCATCAATATCCACCATCAGTCAACAAGAATGGTTCTGAATGGGAAACCACAGGGGATATCAAGAAGCATGAGACAATTGACTTGACAATGTCAGCAGCAGCAGCAGCAGCAGCAGCAGCATCGACCAGTTCCATGGAGGTGTGCTCTCCAGTCACAGGGAAGACCCTGGCTTGTTGCGATGCAGATGAATTCGCTGGCAAATCCGCGAAAGCAGTGAAGCAACTCTTGGCTGTTCAGCTTGGCATTTCCAGATTTCGACAACGGCTCTTGGTGGAAGATGGTTCCCGTATAATTTCAGATGATGAGGTTTTCACTGCCTTGCCTCCAGTGAGAGTGCAGCTGGTTTGCCTGGAATTTGACAAGACGGAAGAGGACACTGCCGTGCAGGAAATGATTACTGCATGCAGGGACAACCGCTCAGATGCGCTTGAGAGCTTGCTGCGGCGTCCCATAAATCCAGATCTACGAGATGAACTTGACAGAACGCCTTTGCACTATGCTGTCGAGAACGGACATCTTGACCTGGTCAAGCTGTTGCTGGAAGCGGATCCAGATAAAGATGCTAGTGATACCCGAGGTGCATCAGCACTGTTCATGGCATCTCAGACCGGCCACCTTGAAATAGTGCGCCTTTTGCTTGAAGCTGGTGCTGATAAGAATCAGGCCAGAAGAGGCGATGGTGCAAACCCGTTGCACCTTGCATCTCAGCAGGGCCAGCTTGAAGTGGCGCGCCTGTTGCTTGAAGCTGGTGCTGATGCGAGTCAGGCCAATAGACGCACCGGTGCATCGCCATTGCACATTGCGTCTCAGGTTGGCCACCTTGAAATTGTGCGCCTTTTGCTTGAAGCTGGTGCTGATAAGAATCAGGCCAGAAGAGTCGATGGTGCAACAGCGTTGCACCTTGCATCTGCGCACGGCCAGCTTGAAGTGGCGCGCCTGTTGCTTGAAGCTGGTGCTGATAAGAGTCAGGCCAATAGACGCACCGGTGCATCGCCATTGCATATTGCATCTCAGTATGGCCACCTTGAAATCGTGCGCCTTCTGCTTGAAGCTGGTGCTGATAAGAATCAGGCCAGAAGAGGCGATGGTGCAACACCGTTGCACCTTGCATTTGCGCAGGGCCAGCTTGAAGTGGCGCGCCTGTTGCTTGAAGCTGGTGCTGATAAGAATCAGGCTACAGCAGGGGATGGTTGCTCGCCTTTGCATTTTGCTTCTGCATGCGGCCACTTGGAAGTAGTGCGCTTGTTGCTAGAATCTGGTGCTGATAAGAGTCAGGCCAATACACGCACCGGTGCATCGCCATTGCACATTGCATCTCAGGATGGCCACCTTGAAATCGTGCGCCTTTTGCTTGAGGCTGGTGCTGATAAGAATCAGGCCAGAAGAGGCGATGGTGTAACCCCGTTGCACCTTGCATCTGCGCAGGGCCAGCTTGAAGTGGCGCGCCTGTTGCTTGAAGCTGGTGCTGATAAGAATCAGGCTACAGCAGGGGATGGTTGCTCGCCTTTGCATTTTGCTTCTGCACGCGGCCACTTGGAAGTAGTGCGCTTGTTGCTAGAGTCTGGTGCTGATCTCAACCAGGCCTTCACAGGGGCAGGCGAATCGCCGTTGGATTTTGCATCTCAAAACGGACACGCTGACGTAGCACATTTGTTGGTCGAAGCTGGTGCTGAGATCCAGGCAGCAAAAAGGCAACGTCGAAATGATCAGTTTGCTGTTTGACACTGGTGCTTGTAGGAACGAGGCCAGGACAGACTTCGGTGCATCACCGTTGCACAGTGCATTGGCAGAGGGCAACATGAAATTGGTGGTGCGCGCTTTGTAGCGTAAGAGACTGACATCGAAGCAGAGTTGGCTGTTAAAAATCAGCGCCAATTTGCCCAGTTTGTTTTTGCAACCTCACGCTTTTTACAAAAATGGTTGAATTAGATTTCTGTAATGATGCTTGATAGCTAGTCGGTTTGCAGTTGATCAGTCCACACAAGGCAGGGATCTCGAGTTGTGTTGGGGTTAGGTTGTTTGTAGACGGGTCACCCTTGATTCGGGACTGTCCTGCAAGATTGCTGGCACCACACATTTTAGATCATTTGGTGGTTCTTACAATAGGGCGACCCCAAGTTATCATTCTAGTAATAGTAATCATTTATCTTATTTTATAGTAACAAACCAACCACAGTTTCAGGGTCCCACAGGGCTTGAGAAACACCCGCATGGTTGGTACATCACGTTCAATTGTTGGTCATTATAGTAATAAGCCAACCATTTTGGGTTTCCAAGTTGTTGGCTTGAGACTTTGGCCTGGGCGATCGGGCTGGTTGTGTCTGTGGCCTGTGTCGTGGTTGTCATCATTCTCGGTTGCCAACTTTGGGGTGATGATGCATGGGGTTTGCTTGTTGGTTATCATCGATTCGTAAAGCTAGGCCATTGGACGGGATGTGTTCATAGGTTTGTGTGATCATTCTTGTGGATGTTTAATCATTTTTGTTTGGGTTGTGGCTATACCTTCTGATGGCACAATCTATCTACATTTCAATGCGCACCAGTCACAAACCTCAATTCACCAGGATTTATTGCTCTATGGATCTCTCATTATCCATGGTCATCACATCAAGACAACGAATTGTTGAATGCCTCATGTCCATGACTTTGGGAAATGTGAAAAATACCCAGGCCAGGCTACGACCAACAATTTGTTGCCAATATGAGCCCGTTTTTTACCTTGTTGAGATGGTACCAAAGGACACACCTAAGGGGTGAACAGTGATATGATATGATTGTGTGACATCACCATGGTTTGGGACAACCCAGTGAGCTCGGTCCCATGTCAGCAATTCGCACTGTGAGTTTGTCAGCAACCGTCGACCACTATATATCATGAAGCATCATTGCCAACCATTGTCATGAACTGTCACAAACCAGGATGTCCTCATTAACATGCACTAGCCGGCCATGAAATCTTTGATCAAGAACAACAGCAACAACAAGAACCAGTAGTCGTCAATGCGAACCATTGGCAAGAACCACTCAGTTCGATAGTCTCAGTTCATCAACAGCCAAGGTTGTTCAGCAATTGTTGTTCAAAGCCAGTATGGAGAACCAATTAAATTGGATTCAGTTGCCATTAATAACCAAAAAATCAATAATGCCATGGTCCATGGTGCTTTCTTAAACAGAGGACCCCCAAATCATTCAAGACTATATAAGCATTTAAAGTAATAAACCAACATTTGTTCGGGTCCTGATTTTGAGCTCCACATGGATACGAAACCATGACCATACGAGAATTTGACAACCAATCAACTGATTGAACACACCGTAAGCATGGGTTGTACAGTATCACCAGTAACAACCATGAGGTGACGTAATTATTTATCCATTACTTAACAACCAGGGTCAAGACTACCATTAGGGGTCCACAAGCATGAAGAACAAGTTAAAACCATGACAGAACTCAGTCAAGAATGGAAATTGCGAGTCATTAGTCGACAACCAACAAGTTAAAACCATCAAATAAATCGAACAACAAGTCAAAATCCGGTTATCAGTCGTTGGTCGTATCAACAAGTTAAAACCATGAAATAACTTCACCAAGCAACTTGGATTCCGTGACCCCGCGCTGGCGCCAAGGAGACGGTAGCATCAACAAGCGACTTCGGCGTCGGGGCGGAGGGCGCTGGCTGCCATGGCTGGTGATGGATGTGAAGGTCCCAAGCGGCAGGGTAAATGATTGGTTCATGGATGTTCATGGTGCTGGTTCAATAAACCCTATGGTTCACAATAAAGCCAAAACCCTTAACAGAACCAGCACCATGAACATAAATGATACGAGCTGGTTCATATAGGAGCAACATGAAGCCTTGGGAACATCTAAGCTTTCCTGTAGTAGCTGTTAGTAACTGGGATGGCCAGATTTCCATGAAGCCTTGGGTCACATCTTCCAACATCCTGGTAAAAGACTTGTAAAGCGATAAGGGTGACACAAGGATGGGTGTCAAGGCCAGCTATTCACTCACTCCGGAGCCAATCTGCCGGAGCATGTTGTATTGCCATTGCACTCTGTCGGACTCACGAAGCAGAATCTATTGGTTCTATCAGTCTTATCAGTAGGTAGACCATCTATAAGTGCAACCATCTACAAGTAGACCTCATTGGTTTAAGAGGTCCGGGCAAAAGTAACATCTACATCAGTGTAACCAACGCAAGTATGTAAACTGACCGCCTGGATATGCCTGGATCAACATCGATGGCTTTGACTTCTAAAGCGGCAGCTGAATGGAAGAAACGTGGGCCGTTGACACGCTTAAAAGATGATACTATTTTGACCACAACATATCACCAAAGCTTGCCCATCCCCACAACTCAGTACCGCCGTACCACGTTGTGGATTTTTTCAGTGAATATTTTTCGGTGGGGGACAGGCTTGACCTAAAGCCAAATTGAAAAAAGTGTAAGTGCAGCGCACATCGCTAAGATTAACAAAATAAGCTTTGGTGGTTTCCCCAACAGCACGGTAATCTAGCTCAACGGATCTTTTTGTACAACAACTGCACCGGAAAACACCGGAGCTTCTTGGGCTGAAGACCCCATGGGCTTGTGCTGTTGGGGAACAATCTTGGTATGTTCAATGTTCACCAAGTCATTTTGCTATAGTTTGACATTGGAGCATGCTGCTTACTCATGGGATTTGGGCTGCTTCATGGTTGAATCCAAGTTTGGGTCTCAAGTCAGCTCCCTGAGATTGCAGCTTAGCAGCGAAGCCTTCCAACCTGGAAATGGATCGTCACCATATTTCCAAGGGAAGCCCCAAAAAAACCATCTGTGAATTGGAATGATTAGTTTACCAGCGGGTAATTCCGGGTTTCTCCTGTCAACACCGAAGTATTGGTCGAAGGATCTGATGATTTTGTGGCTCAAACCCCCGAATCACATCGCCAGGGATTGCTGGCAGACAATCCTCTAAGCTTGGTGGCCTTACGCACCGAACTGGTTGCAAATCTGTGTATTTTGGCGATCTGGGATTTGGACGAAGCATCATTCAATGGCCAATGTCAGTATGTCGTTTGGTTCAAGGCACCGTTTTCCCAGGATTGAATGTGACCAGCTGTTTCTTCCAAGATAAACCGAGTTCGATTTTCAGTTCGGAAATGTTCGTGAGGTCATTTTGAACAGATCTTCAGGCTGTAAAATTGTCTTGTAGGGTTCAGATGAGGGCAACGCATGAGTTTGGCCAGTACATTGTTGTTCAAAACAATTTAGAATGGTCAATGACTGAAGAAATGTGAATGCAATGGAATATCTCGTAATTTCTTTATCATTGACTAATTTTGGTTGAGCAGATTTTGTTTATTTTTGCAGGTGCTTTATCACGGGTACTTGATCACCCACCGTGGACGTGAGCATTCTACAGCTACCTTTCAATGGACATTTATGCATACATGGTCTGTGCGCGAATCAATGGATCAACGTGGTAGATAACCACTCCAACCAACCCACGTTTCTTTACCGCTTCGAAGTGAATTGCGGCCAAGCAAAGCTGAATTCGGAGAAGCGATCTGATTGGTGGGACGGTGAGCATAGTCGTAGGCATGTGATTCCCAGGAAGGGTTGGTGGACGGGTGTCCTTTATTGGAGTGGCGCATGCAGCAGCACCATGGCGCCCTTTTAAGGCGGGAAATGATCAAGTTTTGCCGATCCAGTGCTTTGCCTCAGACCTGGGAGGATGTTGGCGCGGGTTGGTTCAGTGGTGTCCCTTGCAGTGACACGTTTTGTTGGGGTCCAGCAGTAACTGCACGCCCTGTTGACAATGGTTGCCGCTATCAGCCAGATCCAGAGTCTCCCATCTATGGTGAGGAATGGCGTGATTATTGTGATTAATTTGTGGTGACATTAATCATTATAGTAACTAGTAATTAACATGAATTATCCACCATTTAGTACTCAGGTGTAAACAAAAATTGCCTGACGATCATTGATTATCCACCATTAATTGACCATTCTTATCCCTATTGTATGACCCGACAAATTCAATGCCGCTATCGTGCTGCCATTCCCCAGTGACACCCAGCAACCGAACTCTCGTACGACCCTGGAATTGGTGGCACCCGATAAGTGGGTGGCATTCTGGCTATGCATATTTGTCATGATTCAATGGTTACAAAAACGAATGATGGTGCTGGCCATTATCATTAGCGATTCTTAATCACCCAGATTATCAATCATCAGAGCAGCCATCATGAGATTGTCAGTCGCCATCATTGAATCATTAAATGACATCAAATAGTGGCCATCCGTCAACAATTGATAATTTAGCCATCATTGATATCATTAATCAATAGTAGCCATCAGTACATTGTAACCATCATTATTCATCAGTCAACCATTCAGCAACCATGAAATTCAAGTATTTGCCATCAGTCAGTCTTAAGTACCCAGCTGCTTGGTTATCAATAGTCATCATCAAATGCTGACTATCAAGACAACAAAGATCATATATTACTGCAACGATCTTGATATTCAGCCGGTTAATAATTCTCAAACATGTGATATGTAGCCTCTATATATCATTCAGCTGTCTATTCTCGGTGTTGGTTATTATATTATGCTGGCTAATGTTTTTAGCTATATTCAACATTTGATATCAAGCTAGTTCATGTCTAATCACTGCTTCTTAGTTGCTTAAACTGGTGAAGTTCATTGAATACCTGACTAAAACCATTAGCTCGGCCATGTCGACCAAGATCTTGGTTCGCCAGTTGGGCTTGTCCAAAAATGGTGTACCTCCAAGATTGGTGGTTTCCCTGGCAGCAATCATTGGTTGGGTGAGGGGTACCACCATAGCTATGGACAAACCAGTAGTTGTTTAACCATTGTTGATCAATTTTTATTCCCTTTCATGAGCCATTTACTAATGAGGTCAGTTGCTTTCCCATTCATCCAACACAAGAAAACCAACTAAGCCACCTTGATTGAACCACGAACTCAACCATGAAGCTTTCCATTGATGCCATTTCGATCCCCTAAGAAATTAACCATCAAAACCATCAAATTTCCATTGAGTAGTTGATCCACCATCAAAACTACAACACTATAAACCATACTAGTTGATGTTTGATCACCACCAAAGAATCAGACTTTCCACATAGTTTTATCAAAACATCCCCGAATCTTAGTTGATCAACCCCTGACCCATAAAACTAACCCATAAAACTACCTAAGCCTATACCAACCATATAAACATCCCCATCTATGGCGACTCATCCCCAGCATCCAACGCTACCCCGAGCGCGCCGATGCCATGGGGCTTCATCCCCCAGCCGCGCCGCGCGCCGTGCGCGCTGGAACGAGGCCCAGACCTGGCATCGCTGCTGGGCTTTCCCGAAGGGGTGCGGCAGGCACCGGTGCTGGGTTGCTGGTTGGTGAACTGAGAAATGGTGGTTTCTCAGGTTTCGGGGACTCCCAAAATGGATGGTTTATTACTATAAATGGTTAAGATTGGCTGATTTAGGGGTACCCCTATGGCTTGAGAAGCACCCAAATGGAGTTGAGAAATGGGTGATGAATGGTTGGTTGATGTATGGTTGATGGTTGATGTCCATGGTTGGTTGTATGGTTGATGGCTAGTTGATTGTCAACCACAAATCAAGCATAAAATTATAACCATCAGCCATCAATCAACCATTGTTGGTTCATTAATAGTTGCGGTTACTGCTTCATGTTTAATGGCTAGTAGTGGCGGGTGGGTGATAGTGGCGATGTTCAATGAGCCAGTCAGTGGCTTATGGTCAACAGCGGGAAATAACTAGTTTTTATGTTCGATTGCGATTAGTTCAAATTGGTGAATTGATGTTTCATTGATGGTGATTGAACGGTTGGCTGATAGTTAGCAGGGTAAAATCATCAACAGAAGGTATTTACCAACTATAGTCCATGTTTGATCATTGAGTAATAGTGGCGTGGTTACTTAATTCAATCATCACTTTTGGAGTAGATTCATTCGTTAGTTGAGTTGACTGTGAACGATTATCAATCATGTTGAATAGTGGTTGATGCTGATTGCTTGTTGATGATGGTCAATGATAAGAATATACCCTCATTAACAACCAATCATTGGGGTTAATCCACGGGCCATTTTACCAATGATTGGTTGGTAATGATACTTGTTAATGTTGGTTAATAATGCTGTACCCCTTGTTCCCCCAATCATTAACCATAGTTTTCCCTATCATTGTTGGTGAGTATCCCCCATTGGTTGGTTCATGAACTGCTTGACCCATAGCCGTACTGTTGGAGTCAATCCAAAGGTCATTGATCCGCTCACCACTGAGGACGGATCGTCCGAAATTCTGCAGTTTTCAGTGATGGATGCATCTCTTGGAACACTTTTTTGCTCCGGCAAAAAGGATGGATAGAAGTGGCTCCCGGACCAACATACGGGGTTTCTCAAGCCATGGGGGACCCCACACTTATTGTGGCTTTATTACTAGAAAAAGTTTATACAAAGGGTGACTTGGGGGTACCACTATGTTGCACATGCCCAAATGACAATGGGTCAATATGAGCCAAAATATGGCGAGGCAAATCCTGAAGGGTATGACTCCCCACCAGAGGCACCTCGCAGTTGGTGACCCCCGGCGATGTCATGCCCACAGGAAGATGGCACACGCGACATCTTGGAGAGGAGGTTCCATACACCGCCGGGAACGAAGTGGATAGGAAGTTGATGGGTTTAATGCATGGTCACATAGAATTGGTGGTTAGTATTTCTTGGAATTATTGGTTGTTATTGGTAATTCTTGTCATTTTGGTTATTATCATTATTCCTTGTTATTGTTATTTTCATTCCTTATTATTGTAGGGGATGTGAACCATTATTGGTTACAAACCAACCAGTATGAACCAAGCGTTATCAACCAGTAAGCAGCTAGAACTCACCATTGGTTGGTTGATTGGTGCCCTAAACCCTTTGCAAACACCCACCGATATTGGAACACCTGGTGCTATGAAATGATGCCGCTGCTTCAGCAGCCCACCACAGAGATCCGAAGACTGCTGGGTGCTGCCTCGCCACTGCACCATTTGGGCAGAGATGAAGCTTGCCTGTCGAGATTCAGAAATGACCGAAACAGCACGAGCTTTGTGAAGGGTTGCGTATGTCATGGCAAGCCACTGGCGAAATTCGTCTAATTATATCTCCATAATCATTATACCGGTCTACTGGTACCCTTCTACGGCAACACCAACGAATGACAATTTTGCCAGTCGCCCAGTTGTTGATCATAAAGCCCACGACAGGTGGATGTGCAGATCCATGGTGAACCCGACGCTAGCTGTTGGTGAGAAGCATTCGCTTGGTGATACCGGGTAGTTCAGAAAAAACAGCCATCCGAGATGAACCACCGCTAAGACAATGGCAACCCCTTGCACCCCGATGTCAATGTTGACGGTAAGGCTGCCCGCAGCAAGAGCATAAATGGCTGTTTTTTTTGAACGCCGCCAACGACCCAAAAACTCCACCAACATTGAAAAAGGGGGAGCGGGGGTTTAACAATTTTCACTTGTGTTTTCGAAGGATGGCTGTTTTTTATGAACTACCCGGTATATCCTTGGTTGGAGATCCTTGGAGGTGCCCTTGTTGGTGACCCAAAAAAAACATGGTGACCCTGTAAGCAGTTAGCAGTTGGGATAAGGATGAAGGCCATGGGTGAAGGCAAACTCCGGGGCTCAACAAGCCATGGTTGGTTGTTCTGTCGATATTAATATTTATTTCGAATTACTATTTATTATATTTTAGTTAATCATTAGATATTTAAAATAATTACATCAATACAGATAGATGTTTTGTTCTCTAGATGTATATACAATCTCTAATGAAAAGCCTCACATCCCTGAAATCTCTAGAAATATATACAATCCTACAACCTAGTCTCTACTGAAAAGCCTCAAATCCCTAAGACAATCTCAAAAAATCCAGGGCTTGTCTCGTTTCCTCCACCGCAGGTTTCAAGCCATCGATCGAGACGATGATCGTGAAGTGACCTGGGCAGAGTTGCTTGGGCGAAAGGCAGCAGTTCGGACCTGTGGGATGGCAGTGGCTAGCTACACCCTGGTGATCTATCCCTGGGAAACCAGCTATGATTGATGGATTTTCCAGTGCTACGTTAGATGGTTTTTGGTGGTTGGCAAGTAGTAGGTACTGTCATGGTAAGTAGGTGGGAATAGTCACGACAAAGCTATTTAATCAGTATAGTTGGCAAGCATGACAAGCTATTCAACTAGAAAATGGACAGTTCTCGCTAAGTCAGACATGGACAAATGATAGTTGGTAGAACCCTCAAAGAGCGGGAAATCAATGACAAAGGGGAGGATGCATTTGAAAGTAGGCATTGCGATCCGATATGCATATATATTTTTACATCAATAGATAAATACATCGATAATTGAATACATGGACAGATAGATAGATAAAAAACAAATACACATATACATTCACATATTGAGTTGCTTGCTCAGATATTTGTTTGTACCAGAAGTGAATTCTGAACTCGTGAATCAATACCTGTATAAGTATGCAGACACAGTGAACATGCACATAAAAAACAACATGTAGTTTGGGTGGCACCAAGGCATGTGTAGAGTGCCTTTGCATTGCCGGCATGATCATGTGAGCCACGCATGTAAAAGGTAAACCCCACACGCACAGAATGTTTCTATGTAGAGAACATACATGTTTATGTGTGCAGGCAAACAATCAACATGAATGTAAACATTACACTTATAGCCCACCTAGTGGTTGACCATGTACTTCAGCCATGGAGGTTTCCATGTAGTTCATGCCGCACAATTGTTGTCCTGAAACTAGGGAACAAACACACATGCAGATAGTGAGTACGCTCCTATTCACCGGATTTGACGGGAAAATCTACGGTGGAAACCCAGGTGGATTCCAGGAGAGTTACACCGAACTGGTGCAACCCCGCTGAGCCACGGTGCCGAAAAACATGGTCGTGCCGAGCTGGAGAGCTTTCTGTGATGGTTGATGATTGATGATGGTTAATGATACATGGTGGGTTATGGTGGGTCATCACTCATCACTAACACCAGTAACAGCCATTAACCCAATCATGCATCAGCAGTAACACCAATCACTAGTGGTTATGATATGATGGTTAGATGATGGTTAAGTGATGGTCAATGGTTTGAATGGCCATGGCAAACGATCATTCGACCAATTTACCATCATTTGACCATCAATTAACCATCATTTAACACACTTAACCATTAATAGTATTTAATAGCAACCATTTAAACACTTAACCATTTAATACGATCAATCAACCATTTGGGGGTTTCTCAAAATAGAGAACCCCAAAATGTGGCTGGATTAGTACTATAAATGACCAACATTGGATGATTTAGGGGTCACCTAGTTTGAGAAACACCCATTTCAATGCATTTAACCATCCATTGACCATCATTCAACCATCTGTTACATGGTATTCACTCTTAATGCTCATCAACCAGTAACAATCATTAATTGTCAATTGGTATTGAATGGTATCAATCATCAATTTACCATCATTTAACCATCTGTTACATGGAGTGTGAATGGTTGATGAACCATCATTTAACCATTCATTTACCATCGTTTTCAATGGCTTTCAATCATTTACCATCATTTACCATCATTTACCATCATGGAGTGTTAATGGTTGTCATTGGTGATGAATGGTGAATGGGACTGGATTGGGCCGAGGTTCCTGGAGTTCTTCCTCGCGGAGATGGCTGCGCAGCCGTTAGCACCACCCTGTAGCTGGGTCGCAATGGGGTCGCAACGGGGTGGGGCCCAAGGGTTCTTGGTTAACGGTTGGTTAATGAATCGGTTGGTTAGTGGTTGATGAATTGGTTGGTTAGTGGTTGGTTAGTGGTGAGTGGTTGGTTAAGTTGATTCTGTAATGAGTTTGGTTAGTGGTTGGTTCATGAGTTGGTCAATGAGTTGTTTAGTGAGTTGGTTGGTGGTTGATTGCTTCCAAGGCTTCTTGGCTATTGATTAATGAGTTGGTTAATGAAGTTGATTAGTGGTTGGTTCATGCTTTATGGTTGATGATGGTAACTGGGTATGATCGATGATGGTTACTGGTGGTTAGCGGTGATTCATGGAGGTTGGAGATGGTTGGTGTTCAATGGTGTTTAACTGTGGATGGTGGCGATTGGTGGCCAGGCGGCAACATTTGTGATTGCATGTGCCACGCTTGGTTTTTCAGCTCTTGCATTTGAGAGAGTAGGTTTGGGGGTTCAGCGGGTACGGAACACTGCAGGATTCATTCAGAGGTAACGTAATAGAACATCCACCAATGTGCTACTACACATCCAATTAGAAAGAGAGCTGGCAATTCTGCAGAATTCCCCCTTGCAAAACGTCCTCATTTCAGGAATTGGGGTACCCAGTACTCCCCCAGGTTGACATCACCAGGGTCATACCATTGAATGTGCCTATAGAGATATCTGAATTTGAATGTGCCCATTCAGATTCATATCATTCAGGTGCATATCATTCAGAATTATAGGCACCAGGATCAATTCTGAATATGCCTGTAGAGATTTTGGTCTCAGCCAGGTCCTTCTAAGCCCCAGCTATCAGCAGATCAGGAAACTGGAGTTTCCACCCACTTGTGACCTATTCCTGGTTATGAATAGGTCACTGAATGAACAAGAGGGGGGCACCCATGGGAAAGCTATGTGAACCTGGCGCGAACAACGTGAACTGAACCGGCTGTTTGCCTTGCGCTTGCGGATACCATGGTTTTTTGAGCCCATCAACGAGAAACTGCCCTGAATCAGTGATTGGATTGGCGTCATATCAGTGATTTGATTAAGGACAGTGTGTTTCATGAGCATGTTAAACAATCATTATCGACGATAACTACGATCACTCGTTCTTGATAGATCGCAACCCTTGTCAAAAATGCATATTGCAAACTCTTCCCAATGACTTTTGCGTTACGTTATGAGCATGCATCATCCATAGTTCATCCCTATTCACGGTGTTCAAGCATCATTATGAAGCATCAATCATCACCAATCACCAAGAATTTTGAAGAACGGAAGTTAATCAACTCTAATCCTGATGTACAACAGAGATTCACCAGTGTCAACGCTTCTTGACCATTGTCAATGAACCCTGATTGAACTAACATTAGCGGATTTACGAACCATGGCCAAAATTTCACCAACAGTTAGCCATTATACTATAAACCATTCAATTAGCCACCTAACCAACTACTCACCAACCATTTGATTTATAGAACATTAGCGAACCAACCATCACCAACCCTTCACTGACCCATTGACTATGACATAAGCAACCCACTATGCAACTAGTTAAACTATTGACTCACCATGCGTCAGCAGTAGACAAACATTATCCAGGATGAGCTCAACCTTGATTGACAATGAATTAGCGCTGGAATAATCAATCAATCAATCAATCAATCAATCAATCAATCCGTCCATCCTTCCTTCCTTCCATCCATCCATCCCTCCCTCCATCCATCCATCAATCAATCAATCAATCAAAAATGAATCAATTTGCTAGCCCTGAACCATTGACTTTTCATCAATTCACCGTTCATGAATCATCAATGACTATCAAGGAACTATCGACCGCAAATCAATCATCAACCATTCACAAGTTACCCAAATTAAAAAGAACCTTGGTTACCCTTCACAGGTCACCCTGGTCACCAACCTTGGTTACCCAGTATGGTTACCATCCTTAGCAGATACCAGGCCCAGAGCCCGTGCCTGAGCCGCTGCCACAGCCGGAGCAACAGCAGCCGCGTAGGTGGGAACGCGGTGATGTGGTGTGGTCCATGGTTCACGGTGGGTGGGTTAGTGGTGGTTGGCTACTGATGGTGGTTGGTTGGGGTTGGCTAGGGTTGGTTAGGGTTGGTTAGGGTTGGTTAGGGTTGGTTAGGGTTAGTTAGGGTTGGTTGATGGTTGATTAGTTGTGGTTTGTTAGTGGTGTGGACAGTGGTGAATAAGCAGAGTTGATGATGGCAAATGATGCTT
This sequence comes from Symbiodinium kawagutii, assembly GCA_009767595.1. Taxonomy (NCBI): domain Eukaryota; class Dinophyceae; order Suessiales; family Symbiodiniaceae; genus Symbiodinium; species Symbiodinium kawagutii. The sequence goes on from VSDK01026925.1 coordinate 90,336, forward strand.
AGTGGTTGATTGATGGTGAGTTATATAATGGTTCATGATGTGTTGGTCTTGGTTAGTGAATGGTTTGTGATTGGTTATTTGATGCTGAATGGATAGTTGATAATTGTTGATTGTGGTTAACCAGTAGTGGTTCGTGGTGGTGCCATGGTGAACGATGGCTAATTGACGCTTAGTAGGTGATTGGTGCTTAGTTAGTGGTTCACACTGGTTTGTCAGTGGTGAACAATTTTCATTCAGTACAGTACCGGTCAATGATTGTTCATAACGGTTGATAAGACCACACATGGTACGTGTTCCAATTACCAATTTGGTTTTCCATGGTTACATACTAAGTTTGGTTATGAGACCTATATTTGCCATCGTTCTCTTTGCCAGATATTCCAAATTTAGTGGTGGCAAATAAAGGTCAACATGGTATCGGTGTTCGCCATTGCTAGCGATAGCGGTTCATGATCCTGGCTGATGATCCTGCTTATCATTTCTTGTCAACCATGGTATCGGTGTTGCGCAAGGTCTACGGACCCCCCGAATCATCCAATGTCAAGCACTTATAGTAATAAACCAATCATTTTTTTGGGTTCCCCATGGCTTGAAAAACACCATTACAATATATCTATATATGTATATAATTTTTACTAGTTATATATCATCAACAGCCAACTAGTTAATGATAGCAGTCAACCGTTGTTGACCAAAGTGAGGTTCGCTGAGATTATGGAGGGCGTCCAGCTCCAACACGATGCTGCCATGGTACCAAGTTAGTTTAAAACTGATATGCAAGATGTGGTTGAATGGTTACCCTCTGGGAAGCTAAATTCGAAGTGAACAATCTATCATTTCTAGACAGACGGTTTACCTATCAAAGATGGTGATTCTTAAATTCCAGGTTGGTGCGCAGAGGGAAACATCGCTGACTGATCGTTCATAGTCATTGGCATTGTTAATCATGGCGGTTGTTAAGCATCATTCTGTTTGAAGACCTTCTGGTCAATCTTGATTGCTGACCATGCATAGCCCTGAGTTTCGACTCCGCTGACGAGCCAAATCAGGGTCTTGTCACAGATTCAACTTCCAGTTCAAATTATACCCCACTTGCAACAATGGTAGAAAGCAGCTGCTTACCTACCATAACGGCAACTGGAAGCATAGGGATAGATTGAAGCCTGCTTTGCAGGCAGCTACGCGACGAGCTGTTTGGTATGGACCAATGTCCTAGTTCAAGTGTTGATCTCGTGCCTATTGCGATGACTGCATCGATGGAAGGCAGCCCCCAACTCATCTTGTTGTTTCCCACCAATCACGGGCGGGGCTGGGCCACCATGGCTTGCTGGATCTTTGTTGACCGATTGGTGCAACCGTTGGTCATGATGCCGATGACGTGATCTACAAAGAAGTCGAATTAGTCCTGAACCAACCATCATGAGGTGATAATGGCCACAAATTTTGGGCTTAATCTTCTGAATCATGGATACCTATGATATAAACCATGGATTAGCTCACAATCATAGGTTAACCATATTAATTTGAACCATACTAAGTTGCCCACAGCATGAGTTAACCTATGATGGAACCATGGACGAGCGATGAACCACTCATGGGCCCTCCATCTTGCACCCCTTCTGGCGCCTCGTGGCAGGGATGGCGCTTCACGGCCGGCTTCAGGAGGCTCGTCAGCTGAGGGTTTCTGAGGGGTTGAATTAGCGCTCTACTGTGCGCTTCTGACCCAGGTGCCCCCGGAACCCGGAACAAGATTTGTTTTGTCGATTCATGAATTTTAAAGGTAGTAAACATGAGTAGACATGGAAAACTTAAGTGGTTGGTAGTGGTCTGATCAACAGTGATAGGGATTAATTCTGAGTATTGTGAATGCTTAGCTACAAGTGGATAGTTAACACTACTGGTTGGTAGGGTTGGTGGGGGCAGTTGCAGTAATGTTATATAATTGGATAAATATGACTAGTTGCCAACGGTTCGTAATTACGAACTAGTAGTAACTTGACCAGTTGGCTAGTAAACACTGCCGATCATGTGGTAATGTTGTTTGAACATCAATTACTAGATGATGACTGGTGAGTAACTGTTTCATGTTGGTACTCATTCTCAGTACCCAATACTGGTCGGTTGGTTATGGTTGTTTCTAGTGACGATTAGTATTGGTCAGTACCAATGGTGCATCCATAGATATGCCGGGTTGGCTTTTTCAGTAAGGACAATTCTTCCCATTGACGGTGATATCCACCATTTTATAGAGCATTAGTACCGATCATGGATTATTATTGGCTGATATTTTTTTGTAGTACATGATCATGGTTAATTGCCACGGTGGTTACCAAGCTTTTAGTTTGCTGGTTGATTCATGGCCAATGATTGTGAATACTGAGTACAGTAAACGTTGAACATACTATGGTGGTTCATGTTGGTTGACAGTGGTTCACCAGGGTGATGATCATGCAACAACTTGTAACTGCAACAACATGGTTCTTGGTGTAAATTACTTGCTAACGAGCTCATTGTGGATGATATCTACCACGATTCCTGAATGTGGCTTTCGATAAATGATGTACCCCCATAACTGATTGGTTTCCCGTTTCCCCCTTAACAAGATCATTTTGGGATGGATGGGCGTACGACCATTTATGGACAACCTGAATGGTGCTTGGCAACCAGTAATTCCAGAGGGTATATATCCGTGAACGATTGGTATTATCCCTGTTTAAGGTTGGTATAGGAACATGTATTGCTGATATTCAACCATCTAAATTAAAAGGCTACTCCTGCCTGTCTTTCATTACCCCCCAAAAAAGTAACCCTCATCCAATCAATAGGGTCAATATCCAACTGATGAGGTTGGCAAGGGGTAATTAGCAACCATCAGACCTAGACGACAGGTGGTATTGCCCTTCATCAAGAACGGTTGGTGCGGTAAGCCTATTTGATGAATCACCATTAACGGTTGGTAGCTAATTCATTATCCAATTCATAGTTTTCACAGTTGATTAATAAGGTTGGTGAGGGGTGAAAATATCAGCCCTGTTTGACCCTGGTTAGAAGTAAGTCATAACCGTTGGTTATAGCTAGCAGCTGGTTGATAAGGGCAAAAGAACCACTCAGTTACATCATTTTATATCCCATTTATAACTGCATTGTTATTCTTTAGTGTCTATTGATCCTTGCTATAAATCACTATGAATGTTATGGGTGCAATAATTAGAGAGACCGTGGATTAACATTCATAATTATTCATCATAATAATTAGTCCGTTATTAATGTTAGCTCTTCAACAGTGAAAATGACCTAGTTGAACTCCCTAAAAATGGATGATATAGATTAATTATGATGATCAATAATACATCGTTATCATGGTTGATGAGCACAATTATTATCCAATTGGATATTATGGTTACTTAATCATCATAATAGTAATCATCACAATAATTGAATCCCCTGTTAGAACAGGTATTATTATGAATCCCCTGTTAACTTGTTAATTATTAGTTATATTATTATTAACAGGTTATCATTCCCTATGAATAGAGGAGGTTAAGTTATTAAGCACATGAATTATTCCTTAACAATCATGATAATAATGATAATAATAACTGCTATTATTTAAGTGTTATATTGTAACTGTTATTGTGTTATATTATTAATACTTAGTTATATTGTTATTACAACTGTTATACTATTAATACTTAGTTGTATTATAACTGTTATATTGTTATTTAACTGTTATATTATATTAATTACTACTACTAATTTATCATTACTATCATTATTATCATTAGTTGTTTATTATTGTCATTAGTTCTGAATCCCCTACTCCCCTGGTGCTTCCTACTGGCCGTGCTCATCTTCTGCTAGGCGTCAAGACCAAGCCGGTCAGGAAATATCCACGGGTAGTGGACGAGGCTGCAGGGCTTCCAACCGGCTGGAGATTTTGGTTGGTTAATGCTGATTTTGTTGGTTTATCACGGTGAAATAGCTGATTTATGATGACTAATGATGGGTTAGCAGTGGTAGATAATGCTACCTAAGATGGACGAGAACAGAATCAGCTGATTTATGATTATTTATGATGATGAAGGAGATTCTGCAGCAACAGTGGTTAAGAACGCGAGAATATTTTTTCAGAGCTAGTGGTTGACAATGATTAGTCAGTGGTTCATTGGTTGATAAGCAGTTGTTGATTGACAGTACTTAAAACGTGAAGAAGAGTTGGCATCCCCCCGGGTTAACCATATACCAATGGTTAACCAATGGTTAAAGGTTGATAACCCTTCTTAACAATGCTCAATTTCCTTTAAGAAGGGTTGGCATCCCCCTAGGGTCCAGATGAAGAATGATGATTGAATAACCAGCCACCGCCAGCCAGTGGGTGACGGAGGAACGACAAACTGTTTGGCTTTGAGAGTGATTCTTGGGGATGATGATGGATGATGCTATGATGATGATGGATGATGGATGATGGATGATGGATGATGGATGATGGATGATGGATGATGGATGATGGATGATGGATGATGGATGATGGATGATTGATGATGATGATGATGATGATGATGATGATGATGATGATGATGATGATGATGATGATGATGCTGTAGTAATAATGATGATGAAGATGATGGTGATGATGGTGCTGATGATGATGGATGATGGATGATGATGCTATGCTGCTGATGATTACCCAAAAATTCATGAGGTGCTTTGCCTCAAAAGCTACAGCTGCAGCTACAGTGTCTTGCACACCGGTTCTTGTATGGGCCAACGTACTAGGTATAGCCGAAGTTTCATGTGAAATGGTTCGCCATCATTGGTATTGCCTGGTACTGATTGATTTCTTTGGATTTCATATTACTGCTTATTACTGATTGATAGTTGTCATGGTTAGTGCTGACTGGTTGGTGCTGACTGGTTTTCATTACTGAATGAGAACTGTTGGTTGATTGGCTGCCGCGAGATTCCTTAAGAAATGATGGTCGTGGCGCTGGTGGCAATGCCTGTGGCAATGTTGTCACCAGCTACATGAATCGCTGTTAGTTTCAGCGCAAGCTGGGGCCCGGGGATTTGAAGCGGCTTACCTGGTGACCTGGGGTTTCATGGGGGTTGTAACCATGAATGATGGTTAATAATAGGGGATCATAACCAACCAGCGTAATGTTTGACGACTGCTTTGGTAGCTTCAACTATTTCTTTGTGTAGGATTAGAATGGTTAGATAAACGATCTCTACTTGGAACCACGTATGGTTTTGTTCACGGATTTCAACTGCCTAAGGATGTGTGGTAGCTTCAACACTGCTCTGATCTTTTTGGCGTCGAGCTGTGTCATTCAGTTGGACAGGTCCTTCCGATATCCTTCCTGGTCGGATCTTATCATTGGTAGTGGATCATACCACAGTGTCTCTGGGGTATTTCAACGGGAGTTCAACCAGGTCATCCATTTTTAGGGAGTTCAGCCAGGTCATCCATTTTGAGGGAGTTCAACTAGGTCATTTTCATTGGAAATCCACTTTTGTATCAATCAATTCGGATATTCTGAGCATACCATGACCTTCGAACTTCACCACCATGAGCCCGCACAGTGCCATGATGAAGCCTCAAGCAGTATCTATTTTTAATGGCTGGTTGAATATGATACTTCAATAACCAGTATCTATTAACCCCCATACCAGGATTCCTATGAAGCCAACCAACTACCATAGGAATCGAGCACGTGTGGAGCTCCAGGCATTCGAGCGTGCTTTCGAAGAGAAACACCAGGCACGACGGCAGCGCTGTCGCAAGACGGGACCCATGGGGTGGAGACAAGGATGGGAAGTAAGTGAGATATGGCGAGCTGGGTCAATATTAACCATTGATAGTGGCTTATAATGACCAACCAATAATAAGGGAACCAATGGTGATTGATAGGGGAACCAGGGGGACTAAGGGTGAACTGACCCACAGCCAGGTATGACTGGGATCAAACTGATGCATCATTGGAAGCCAATCAACGCGGCCAAGAATTCGTGTGAAGACCTCTGATGGGAAGGGAGTGGAAGCTGGGGTTGTAACTGGGATGCAAGCGGTTCAACACACCTATAATAGGGGAATGTGTTACCCTCTGTTGAACTAACGTGGCAATGAAAAATACACCATTTTGTTGGGAAATCCTGGGAAATCACCGATTTTGCAATGGATTTTCCATTGCCAGCTTCGTTTACCAGAGGGTAGCCAGCCAAATTTCATCATGATCATAGATGTATCCAATCATGATGACCATAACCAACAATAGTAGTGAGGGTCAGGACTGGGAAAGCTCACCCTGACACTGTTAAGCCAGCTAGGCGCCAACAAGCCACTACTGATGATAATCCAGTGAAATTGATGGTCACTTCTGGTCAACAATGGTTCGCTTTAGGAATCCTAACCATCAAAGCACAGCACTACCATCAACACTCAACAACCACAACAACTACCTAAAAAATGCAACACAAGCATAGGCACAATCACAACAAGAAGCTAACAGCCGGCTGTCTTCCTTTCACAGTGACCAGGAGTGGCTCAAGCAGGATGAGAAGATGAGACTTGCAGAGGAGGGGGAACCCTGGTGCCAAGCAGAGGAAAGTCTTTGATATGTCGTTACAAACAGCAGCAAGCAACAAACAACAAGAATGAAAACAGCATGCGACGACAGGATATATATATATATATACACATGTATTTCACCACTGACTGTGATCATCACCTCATGCACACACACACAGATGTAAGTATGTAGAAATTTGCATATGTACACGTCGACGTACACAGTATCACTGACTTGCAGATCCGGGAAAAGGGCACACCTCTATCATCCCATGCTTTGGGGGCCCTGGACTACTAACGATGTATTATGCCTGTAATGAATATCTATTGCCAGCGGGTGAATGATCGTACCCAACAAAATAAGTTGTAACCAGGGCTCTCACAAGCCATTCATGTTTTCTTTTAACTGAGAACAAGCAACGATTGAACTCATGATGCTTTTCAGTTGTGGATTCGTTTTTCCTACTGTTTCTTTCTGTATTCTGGTGACTTGTACAGATTTTGATGCTTGCAATCTACCTTGAACTGGGGTATGTGGCTGTTGGTGTACGTGGCTGTAGGTGCTTGTTGTGATCGAACACAGTTGTGGGCATAGATGATACATGCTTGGTATAATAAACATAGCACTTTGATAGATGTTCGTGCTGCAAACAACGGTGCTTTTAAGTCAAAATGAACAAGATCACTGAAGCAATGTATACCACAAGGTGGGCCCCCAACCATTCAGAAGTTGGTTCACAAGCAACTTCACTGCGGTTAACTGCCAGTTATAGGATTTATAAGCCAACTTATAACTGCCAGGGGCCCACCTTGCATGAATTAAAGCATACAATTTCGAAGCAGGTGTGGTGCCACTTCGTGCTCATGTGGTAGCATCGGGTCTGACTTTGCTGATCGTTCGCTTCCAGGAAGAGTCGAGGCAGTCCGGGCTTCGGGCTTTGCAGAGGCTCCTGGAGGACGGCTCAGGGATCGATGGTTGATGGTTCGTTGTGGCGAAGTTGATGATTAATTGTTGATGATCGATCAATAGCCATAGTAGTTTATCATAGTTGATCATCAACTTAGCCGTAATAGTTGATCATAGTTGATCATCTCAACTATGGGATGGATGGTTGATCAATCTGTCAATCTAGAGATGCTGAAGGCTATCCTGTTGGTCAATGATTTTTGATTGCTGAGGGGCTATCCAGATAACAATCTAGATTCAGCTAGTGTTGAGATTGTCAATCACGATCATGATGAGGGGCTATCATAGTTGATCATAGTTGGTCCAGTTGACGATAGTCAATTTTTCTATGTTGAGGGGCTATCCTGTTGGTCACACTGGAACCAGTCATTATTGTGGTGAATGCTTCAACTCATTTGGCGCAGGAGTTGTCTGACAACCCTTTCGAGGCTTGAGCCGGAGCGGATGAGTTGATGGTGCGTACCATGGTTGATTTGGCGAGTTGGGTCAATATGAACCAACCAATTCCAGGGGGATGAGTTCACCAACAAAACTATAGGGAAAACAAGCTGGTTCATGATAGGGGAACCAGGGGGACTAAGGGTGAACTGACCCACAGCCATTGCACCAATTTTGCAGGAAAATATGAGGACCCCACCATAAATGCCGGTAAATACACCACTGCAACCACGATATTTTTCCTGTAACTAAGCAACATCCTATGATTCATGGCTGATCTGAATCTTGGCTTATCAAGTCATGTTTTGCTCCTGTTTCCTTGTCAAGATTGCATTTTTGGTGGATTTGGGTGACGGTACCCTTGTGTTTGCAGGATGATCAACAAGGCGAATATGAGTTTCATCTTGTATTTGCACCTGTGGAGCTTTGTACTAGCCCAGAATCACGTCAACATGCTCCAGTTGTTACAGATGTACAGCTACAATTGGTTCATTTGTGCCCCAGTCTTCTATCCATGCGGTCGGCATTTGATGCCAAGCAAAGAAATCATCACATAAAGTATTTACAGTACATACATGCACACATGGACATATGGCAGCGGGTCAGTTCACCCTGTACCCCTGGTTCCCATCATGAACCGTTGTTTCCCCATAGCTTGTTGGCGAACTTATCCACTTGGGTGGTTGTTATTGACCCAATTCGCCATATATAGCTGGTATATCTCCTAGTATTGTTGCTTAGTATCCCCATTATTAACCAGTACCCAGATGGTTGACCATTGTTGTTGGTTGGCCCAATGAAAACAAACAACTACAATGGTTAACCCTTGGCCAGATAGTTAACCAGATAGCTACTTATATCTCCATGTGAACAAATTCCATCGAATCGGGCCCCACCGACAGTGCGCCCCGCCCGTGCATGGCTGCTGCAGTTGATTCCTAGAGCCTCCGAGCTTTCCGCAGAGGTGGCTTCCCCCGCGCTGCGGGGCCATGAGAAAACAAGGTGTGTAAATGGTTGGTTTTACCAATAACAACTATAAATTTGGTTTTTTTAGGGGTTAGAACTATTGAAATGGTTGGTTTTATAGGGGTTATAACCATTGAATGAGATACACACGTTGTAAGTCAGTCATGGGTTGCCACAATACGACTGGTAACTGTTCGTATTGATCGATGATTTGTCATGGTTGCTAGGTCTTTGATCTACTTTAGCTATTTTTCCGTCATCCCATCTTACATTTTACATATACATGTATGCACATGTATATATATATATATTTATCTATGATATTCATTCATTATCGCAAAAATCTACATTGGATTCATATGACTGGTGGATGTTTTTGGGGTTGGTTGTTCAGTTGGCTCCAAGCGCTCCAGAGAGGCGATGGCCGCTGTCACGTCGTTTTGGCTTGGCGGGGGGATCGCCTGGTAGGGAACGAGGCTCGAGGCTCGTGCGACAACGGCTGGTTGTCTGAAGATCACCAGCGGTTTTTTACCATGCTTAACATCCCAGTAGCATCTTAAAACATGATCAGACGCCATCCTTGACGGTTGGATGGCTGGAAAGTGTCCTCAGCACAAGCATCCAATCTCCATTAGCCCTGGGAAATTGCTTCCTGGGTGAAATTTTGGGGCCCTCGCCAGCAGCTCGAACTGGTTCAGTCCCGGGCGTAGTTGCTCTGTGCGTGCGGTTCTTCCGGGCGTCGATACGGTCGCCCCGTGCGTTTTCACAGAGATGGCAACGGTGGGAGCCTCGCGGGGGGGGGTGAAGCCTTCGGTGGCGATTCTTTCAGCAGTTTGTTACTTGCATCACTCGTGATGAACCATCAACTGGTGGGTTCATGATTTTTGAGTCACCAGTTAGTGACGAAGTTCACCCACTAGCTGGTGACAATTAACCCATTAGTTTAACAATTGGTTTCATCATTTCAGTTCACTCATGTTAATAGTTCACCAACTGGTGGGTAAATAGTAACCAGCTGATTGTCGGTTTACCAGTTTCTTATTCACAGTTGGTGACTGTTGGTGGATTCGGTTGTGAAAAGCGATGAATTTCTAAATCGTTGGCTTAATCGTGTGGGGATGAAGAATCAACAATAACCAATCAGCATTGAGAATGTATTGTTAAGATATTGATCAAATGCGACCCTCTTTTTACCTCAACAACCTTTGTAAAATTAAGGCCAATACCTTAATAGCCCCAACCAAAATCTCCGGACCTTTGTGAAAAAACAATCTTTGTTGTTCCTGAACCCTAGCTTGGCAGCCTAAACCAAAACCGTCAAAATACCCCAACCAAAACCCTCCAACAAGGTTGATCTAGGTCGCAGATGCCTAACCGGAGATGACCGCGCGGGGAGTACTCATTTCTTGGTGTAGCTGCCAATTTTTCAGGATACCCCGTGGGGACAACATTTTTTGGGTGGTGGTGGTGGTGGTGGTGGTGGTGGTGGTGGTGCCGTTTTGAGTTTGGAGATCCCCAGAAACTTCCAGAAACTTTCGCCAAATCATAGGCAAGAATCGCACTTGGAAACGCTTCAAGCATGTGACTAGTGGCCAACGAAAACTTCTTGTGTGATTCGTATGATACGGGTTCTGCATAGCAAATCAGTGCTTTGTTAAGGTCCAGTGTCAGCCTGTTTGCCACTATCAACCACTTACGATCCAACTAGGATTGAAACCTTTGAGGAAACGCAGGGCACCTGACTCACAAGGCATGGACACCGGGTTTCAGCACTACGCATCAAACCACCCTTCGTCCAGCCGTTTGAGGGCACGAAAATTCTCAAGCGAAAATTTGACAAACAGCTCTTGGCGGTGTGCGCAGTTCTACTGTTGCCCCAAAAATGGTAGCAACACTGACAAGAGTTTATGACATTTCCACCAACATACCCTGCCATTAACCAGCCTTTATCTCGCAAGATTTTCTTCCAGCCATCATTTGGGTCTTGTGAGCAGTTCCTGTATCAAACTACTCCTGTTTTGATGATTCTTGATTCACCGCTGCTTGTTTTTCTGCTGGTTCCAAAGGGACCCACTGGGAATATCCACGCACCAGTACCAGCCATGATCAGCCACGAGCATGATTAAGCATACCCGTTTCAACATTACCATGCACCATTAAAAACAAGCTCCAACTTATGACACCCATCACCTCCATCATGAACCCATTTGCCTATGGGTCAGTTCACCCTTAGTCCCCCTTGTTCCCCCATCATTCACCATTGTTTCCCTTATTGTTGGTGATTCTCCGCCGTGAGTTGGTTCATTAACTGCTGACCCAACTCGCCATTTGTGAACAGCCAATATCAAGCGTCCAAAGCAACGGCCTCCCGTTGTGCGGGGACCTCATGTTGCTCACTGCTCAGGTCCTTTCCAATGGTGATGCTGCTGTGGCCCGCATGGCTCCTCGGGCCGCGAGGACTGCAGATGGTGAGTTGGAGAAGGAACGTGTTGGTTTGTTGATTGATTGAGTTGATTGGTTGGTTGGTTCGTTGGTTGGTTGGTTGGTTAGTTGATTGGTTGGTTGGTTGTTGGTTAGTTGATTGGTTGGTAACCAGTGAGAACCAGCAATCAAACAATAGTCTCAGCCATGCCATGTTGTTATCAAGTTGCATGTGTTTTGATGTTCGTTACGTATTGATGGTTATATTATAGACAAAACAACCACCAAGAACTGGCATGTAACTTAACAAGAAGGTCGATTGGTCTGGTTTGCTGGCTGGCGAAGAACCATTCATCTGGATAATCAATGCAAAACAATGGTTGGAATATTTCCATAGCCATTCACTGTTTGTCAGCAATGATAGGTGGTCAAAAAGCAAGAACAGTTGGCGGGTAGCATTTAACATCGATAGCCACGAGATGTTCAAAAGCTATCAGCCAACCATGATCCGCGTTAGAAGCCAACATCGATTTGACGGATATTCGAAGTATCCATGGTAGTTTATGAATAATTAACGTCAGGGTATGATCATGCCTTCTGGTAGCCAGGAGATAGTTCAAATGCCAAAGGATTTTGCAGGTTCATAGGTTGGTGCATAGGTTGGTTCAAAAGTTGGTTAATAGGGGGGTTCGTTTCAACCACTAATTACCTGTAGAGATTTCCTGTAGATTCTCCCCTGCACCATTTGAGGGTTTCTCAAAAGTGGTAACCCCGAAAATGGATGGAATATATTACTACAAATGATTCATATAAAGGATGATTTGGGGGTGCCCCCATGACTTGATAAACCACCATGTAATTCCTACTACTAGTTAGTCCACTGTTAACCATCATTAGCCAGCATTTCACCATGGTAATGAACTTTCATCAAACTATTTTGAGAAGATTTTCATTAATTGATTATTAACCATGGTTATGGACTATCATTAATTAGTTATTAACCATGGTTATGGACTATCATTCATTGATTATTAAGCATGGTTATGGACTATCATTAATTAATTATTAACTATGGTTGTGGACTATCATTCATTATCATTAAATTATGGCTGTGAGGATTGGATTTCCCCACCATTTTTGGGTAGGTGGATGTTTTCGCAGGCAACCCGCGAAATGGGTGCCGCACGACTCGGTTCTCCAGGAACCGACCCGCGGCAAGCGAGGAAACGCAGGTGCTGTCCGTGAGACGCACGGGTGGAAAAACAGACGCTGCTTATTCAGGGGTCGGCAAATATCCCCATTTTAGGGACATATAGCTGCTTAATGGTTAATGATAGGGAATGATGACCAACGATTATAGGGGATATATACCAACTATATGGCCATGGGTCAATATTAACCATCAAGAATGGTAGAGCATAACCAACAAAACTATAGGGAAAACCATGGTTAATGATAGGGGAACCAGGGGGACTAAGGGTTTTGACCCACAGCCAGGGGTTGGCCAATATCCCATTTTAGGGACATCGAGCATCACCTTTGGATGACTGTTGGGGATTGTTCCCACAATGGTTGGGCGATGTCCAATTGGGACATACAATGAAGCCTGTTATAGTTGTTTTCCCAAGGAACCCCTTATAATTGGTGGGAAATTTCTACAGGAACCCGTATTTTTGGTGGTTAAAGCAAGGGTTAAAGCAAGCGTTTTCTCCAGATTTTCCAATTTTACCAGAAATGGATGGGAGAACCCTCCAGTTTTCATAGGTAAACAGATCAACAAATGGTGGTTTATGTGGGTACGGGTACATCTGCAGCAAACCCTTTTAATTGGTGGTGAAATCATGTTTTCCAACGTGCGTTTTCCCGTCAACCAATATTTGATTGATCACTTCCAGACAATTGATTTGGAAGGATGCTGGTTGCTATTGATGGTTGAGAATGGACGATACTGATCACCATGGATATTCATATGCAATACCGTTAGTATAGCAATTATGACGATTCTCAGTCAATAGCGGATGCTGGTGAACAAAGCTTGATAACAAGAGACAACAACCAACAAAAACCAAGAAGTGATACTTCTCACTCCCCTCCTCCCTTACATCAGACCCCAGTGGCCCTCCCAGCTTTGCATAGATTGCCAAGCAACGAAAAGGGGATACAAGTTCAATGAAAACGGGATACACCGCAAACCAACGGCCTTCGCACTGAACCTGGGTCACCGCTGGTTGCCAACGTAAAATTGTTCCAGCCATGGATTTTCTGGCGTATCGTGTTGGATCCATATCTATCAAGCACCGCAACGGTTTGCCTTGAATAGCTAGTGATTTACTATCAATCATCGGGGTTTATCAACGTGGTTCTGCCATTAACATCCACTGATTTACCAGAAACATTGATTGACCATTGGCTCAACCCTACTATTGTCGCTTATGGTCCCTAGTGATCAACCAACTGTTCATCATTTTGCTGATCATTGGTGAACTATTAATTAACCATGGATTAACCATTGCTTAACCATTGGTCAAGCATGGAGTAACAATTTGTCAACCATTGATTACCCTAATAGTCCAGCAGTGATTAACCATTGGTGAACTGTTGGCCAACTAGTGATGAAACCATTAGCTAAACGTTGATTCAACATCAACTAACCATGGATACACCAAGTCATGGTTAGTGATGACCCATTGGTTTCCAATCTTTATAGTAAAACTTATAACCACAGCTTACAAACCATGGCTTAGAAACCAATGGTTTACTGGTGATCCCTGTGATCCCTACCGCAGGTCAAACTCTTGATCCATTGACCTATTGACCAATCGTTCACCATCAATAATGCAATGATTAACTCAGCCCCAAGCATGGTTACCCCAATGCTATGGACTCAACAGCCATTGATTAATCATTGCATTATTGATGGTGAACCATTGATGATTGTTGACCTATAGTTAACCGTTGATTAATCATGGCTATTGACTCAGCCATTCCCCATTGCTATTCACCGGCGCCAGGTCAAACTCTTCAGCTTCTTCGAGGAATTGGCCGAGCCCGTGCGAAAGCGCCTTGGCGGCGCCGTTCTGAGGCTCTGCGGTCGTTTGGGTCGTTCGGGTCCACTTCAACAAGCATCAACTTGATGGGTTCATTACATTAATGGCTTGTAATTGTTAGTCATGGTTAATAGTGGTTGATAGTGGTTGATAATGGTTAGTAGTTAGTAATGGTTAATCATGGCTAGCAATGCTTGATAATGATTGATAGCGGGTATTGGAGGATAATAAACACGCACAGAATGGGGGAAATACCAACTAACCAACAATTTCATCGGGAGTTCACCAAGAATTTCATAGGGAATGTAATGGTTTACGATGGTGATGGTAGGCCAGGGATACAGGGTGAACTGACCCACAGCCAGCCAAACAGGTTAAAGACCGTCTTTATTTTTTGGCCATGTTCAAACGTGTAGCTTCACTTCATGTTCAAAATTGTGTTCAAAGGTTTGTATCGGACCCCTGGTCGTATCCAGCGGTTGGCAAAATTTGGGATGAATCTTGGCAGAGACCAATGACCAAGCAGGACTATGGGAGTTTCTTGAAATTGGGACCCCCCAAAATGGATGGTTGAGTACCAATGATGATGACTTTTACACGATGATACCTGGGGATACCCCCATTTTGAGAGCATATTAACCGTGGCTATCCGTGGCACCGTTTTTCTTTCCGCTTGAGACTTGCTTGAACTGGCATACCCATTAATGGGATGGCAGTTGATCCTCTCAACGAAGGGTAGGTCCTGGCTACGAAGTTCGGGCTTGAAGCGCCCAGGTTAGTCCAGACCGCTTGGCAGTCCAGAGGAAAATTGGCGCATGATG
>VSDK01026925.1:105573-119637 GCA_009767595.1 Symbiodinium kawagutii
TGCTGAACTACAGTGAGTACTACAGATAGGGCCCACGTCATTTTGGAGCTCCAGAATTCTCATGGTTAATTCATGGCTATTTGACTGTTTGATGACCAGTTGATTAATGAGCTGGTTCGTAAGCTGGTTTTGGATTTGTAGTTCTAGGGCTTCAAGATGTCCTTGAAACAAGGGTTGAGATTCGTAGTTACAAGGTCTCTGTGCACGATTCGTATTTTGATTCGTGGCGATTTTTTGCAATGGCTGGTGGTACAAGTAAGATACGTTGCCAAGGAAAATGATTGAAGGAATCTTAGATTTACTGTAATCCTACAGAATTAACATCGGTGAAGACAGCATGAATCTATGAGCCGAGCGCACGAGTGAGTCTATAGCCTCCTGGTATATCATTCATGGCTCTTGAGACCAAACACACAGCTCTCAACCGTTGCTGCGAGTGTGGCGCTACAACGATGCTGATGTGATTACCTTTGATGTTTACCAGTGTCACCCTGCAAAGGTACATCTGTTTCTACTAATACTTCAAACCAACAGTGGTTTCACTTGACGAATCAGCACTTGGGACGCCTCATGATTATGGCAACAATCAGTAATAATCGATCATTCACATGAATCACAATTGACAAGAATTCGCCATCATTCATCATGAAGCATCCATAAACAGCTGGGGTTGGCAGTGACGGGTGGCACAGTGCAAGGCATATGTGCTCCTCTTTGCCAGTGTGCTCTATTCCATGCCATCACGCGCGTCAGAGTCCTCAGAGTTGATCCATAGTACATGACGAACAGTGGTAGCACTGGACTCGTGGCGTTCATGCGTTGTTTTTTTTGTTTTTTTTCTGGGGTGAATTGTGGTTAATAGTCATTAATAGTGATTTATAGTGATTATATAATAGTGGTTAATAGTGATTAACAGTCATGAATAGTTCTCAACAGTGATTAATGGTTTGAAGTAGGGGATGAGAACCAACATCGAAAATGGATCGATAGCACATGACGAACGGTGGTACCACAGGACTCGTGGCGTTCATGCGTTGTTGTTTTCTAAATTTCCATACGGTTTTCTGGGGTGAATAGTGGTTAATAGTCATTAATAGTGATTTATAGTGATTAATTAATAGTGGTTAATAGTGATTTATAGTGGTTAATAGTGATGAATAGTGATTTATAGTGCTTCATGGTTCATAGTAGGGGATGATAACCAACAACGAATTATCATTCTCCTTATCCATCCTCACCCATATACGTTTTTTTTCTAATGGTGTGTCTAGGATTGGCCTTCAGGGCCACTGAGACATCGCGACCCTGCAGAGGTTTGCCTGGGAATCGGTATCCCCATAGATATGTGGGGCTGGGATTTCTGCATCCGCTGGGCTTTGGTGAAACGTGTTTCATGATGTGATCCTACTGGTAGCGAGCGACTACAATGATGATGACGATGATGGTGATGATAGGGCTATGGGTCAATATTAACAAACAATAGTGGCCTATAATAACCAACCAAATCATAGGGAAAACAATGGTTAATGATAGGGGAACCAGGGGTACGGGGTTTTGACCCACAGCCATAGTGATGAATATTGAATGTGCACGCATATAGTTCACACATGAATATGAACATGGATATTATATGAACATTGATATGATGACTTTGTGGAAGAAACACATTGAGAGCTTGGGACGACAAACATGAACAAGGTATCCATAACATCTATCTACTGTATCAGGACAAACGCAAAACCGAGGGTTGCGATGCAAACCAATCGATGGCAGATCCAGGTTGCACCAATTCCCTTTGATGGTAGATCACCAGTGGTAAAATCGGGGTGGCTCATAACTATGGATCCATACATTGTTGGTTTTGAACTCATAGATGGCTCACAGCCATGGCTCACCCTAATGTTGGTTATTGTTGGGTATTGTGGTGGCTAACTCCTCTTGTTAGCCATTTGGTGGTTTCTCAAAATAGGGGACCCCCCAAGTCATCCTTTATTAACCATTTATAGTAATAAACCAACCATTTTCAACCCTCATTATTTGTTGTTAATACCACTGGATCCGCCATGGCTGAACAGCATCGCAACTGTTGATGCCTGCTTGGATGTGCAGCACCTAGGGTTGGCTCACCATGGTTATAAAACCTATAAGGTAGCTGAACTAATCCCTATAAGCGTGGTGGTTGAACCCTATATGGTAATAACCATGGTTCCAAACCCTATAAGGCAGCTGAACCAACCCCTATAAGGCAGCTGAACTGACCCCGTTACGAAACCATGGGACTTGTGACCACTTTTCCCGGCACCGTGGGATGCGCACACACCTCAGTCGAGCTGAAGGCTGCGAGTGGTGCAGAACCCCAAACTTCACGCCCTTTTGGCCGAAGAAGAGGTGCCTGTGGATGTGGCAGTTCACCAACCAACAACCATGGCTGGGTAATGGTTAATAATAGGGGATAATAAGCAACAATACTAGGGGATATACCAACTATAAATGGCTATGGGTCAATGAACGAACCAACTAATGATGGATAGGAACCAACAAAACTATAGGGAGAACAATGGTTAATAGTAGGGGAACCAGGGGGACTAAGGGTTTTGACCTACGGCCAGGCGCCTGTGGATGTGAAAAAATCCTGCGATCCGTGATGGTTCCCATGAGCTAAGGATGGTTAATTACAGCTGGTATACAATAATTATGGATCGTTGATGGATGATTAATGATCATGTCACAAAATTCTGCAGTTGATCGGGTTTTTATCACGTGCTTAATGATAGGTGTGGAAATTATCAAAAGATGGTAACAATCTTTGAGAGGAGGGACATGGTGGGTCATATTGCCATCTGAAAAGGAGTTTGTCACAGACGATTATATGGGCGTTTCTCGGAATTGGGGTACCCCAAATCATCAATTGATAATTACTTCAATAATAAACCAAACATTCTTGGGGGTCTCCAATTTTGAGAAACCACCATATGCACTTATGTATACTTGTATGGTCACAGAATGTATTTACAACCTCCATATCTTCTTTCATGAATTTATATACAGCCTTACTGAACTGGGCCGGTCCCAAAGTTGACCTTGATTTCATCCATGTTGATCCCAACAAGGTACATCTAAGTTATTCAGCAGTGCAGCTGTTAACCGAACGGGATCTCCGGTGAACGCATGGCTAACCCGGTGGCTCCTGAGAATACGCAAAGAAGTTTGTGGGGAAACGCTTGCGTGGGGTCACCTCTGAAGAGGACCTGCGTTTGCTGCTTGTGTGTTTTCCCAATTTCTTACACGTGAGACAAGTAGATCAATGAGTTGGTGGAATCTTGGTCTAGATTAAAGATTTGTTGTTCAGCCATCCCCGGAAATGAAAGAAACCAAGGAATCAATCAGTTGGTTGAACAACTAATCAACTCTTGAACATGCAAAGATCTGGATGAGGCCGGATCTTTAAACACATACATTCATATTTTGTACTGAAACGCTGGGCCAAAAAGTGATGGACTTGGAAGAATTATACATGTATCATGTACAGATACTTTTGAATACCGCTCTGCTTTTTGAACACCAGAATCATATCCAAGTTATATACAGACATGGTGGTTTCTCAAAATAGGGGTACCCTAAATCATCCAGTTCATTAACCATTGATAGTAATAAATCAACCGTAACTTATTGGTTCCCCAAACTGGCTTAAGAAACCACCAACTAGTAGTTGTTTACCATAAGTTTGTTGGCTATTGTCTCCGGTATTATCATCCCCTATTGTTAACCACTACTATTAACCACTATTTGGCTGTTTCTCAAAATAGGGGTACCCCCAAATCATCCATGAGTAGTCATTTATAGTCATAAACCAACCATTTTTTGGGTTCCCTATTTTGAGAAACCACTATTTACCCCACTATTAACCTACTACCCATCCAGCCGAAATCTCTTGCTTGCGCCGCTGCAGGACCCTCAAGCCTTGGCTGCAGTCCTGGCAGGATCTGGAGGCGTTGAGCTGGTTGAGCCGCGCCATGGGGCGGTTGGCAGGGCGCTGGGAGGTCGTTGTGGGTGCCCGCCGCTCAGTTGATGCACGGTCCAACATGGCTGAGCACTGTCCAATTTGGCTGAGAATGACGGGCCGGAGCTGTTGAGTGGGTATGTAGTACCAGTGCGTGCTTAGAATTTAAAGGTGAAGAGCATAGCGAATTAGTACCTTTGAGACTGGATAAGTGCTCTTCAAAGCTTTTTGGATCCGCATCATTCAGCTGACCACGTTGGAGAGTTCATCTTCTCTGAACTGTGATGATGTGGATGTTGCCATAAGGAGTACTCTTACATTCCCCAAAACATTTTCATGAGGTGAGACCATGTAAGGAGACGCCGAGGAAGCACCCGTTCTTAACATACACCTGCGCAGATGTTTCCATTCAAACTGATACATCACGAGCTTTGCCAAGGGGAAAGAACTACACGGATCATAGGGAGTATCAGAACCATGGGAACACAACCAAGGGCCACAGTGCCATTTTGAATTTGTTGCATCCCTCACCTGATATTCAGTATTGTAATTATTCGCAACGAGTGTTGATCAAGTAGCACTTTTTCAAGGGTGATGGATGTGAATTATCCATACACAACAAAATGAGCCCTTTTGCACGCCATTAATCACTCCTTGCGGGACCACCAATGTGATGATTGCCTCCCTGCCCCCGTGATTCCAGTGTGGAGTCCTGTTGATCTTTGCTGCTGCTGCTGTTGTTGTTTTTGTGCTTATTTGGGGGTCTCTCAAGCCACAAGGGACACCAAGAATGGCTGGTTTGTGAATACAAAGGATAATTTGGGTGTGCCCCTAGTTTGAGAACCCCCTATTTTCTCCACAGGACACAGTGATGTTTTTATGTTTATCTTGCATACTTTGGACGACCAGCTAGCCTTTACCGATATTTGATATATCGAGGACTTCAGCCACGCTGTTGCTTGTTCGTATCTCATGTCATTTTTGAACCTGCCCACATTTTTTTGATCATTGGGTGACTCATATGTTATGGAATATATGAGTAAGTATAGGTGACTGATATCACATATTGTAAAGAAATGAATATATGTATATCTATATATAAATAGAAATAAATAGATATAAATAAATGAATAAATACATAAATAAATAAACAAATGAATAAAACATATATATATTCATATTTATATATATACATGTTGTTGGCAACTCATATCATATGATAAAACGTGTATACACGTGCATGGATGCTGTTGCAGCTTGATGTTGATAGCTAACCTGTTCATTGGGACAAGTCATAACTATGCTACTAGACATCTCCCTGTTATGGGGCCGCAACGCAACGTTGCGCGCCCTGGCGCCCTGTGTTCAGCGCACGAACAGCAGCTGGGGCAGGTGCTTTATGCTTGGGTTCCGTCGGTGCTGCCTGAGAACCCAGTGCTGACGATCAGCGAAGATTTGGTGCTTTCTATCGAATTTTACAGGGAATGATAATGCTCAATGATGTGGGTTAATAAGCAACAAACTGATGCTTCAAGCATGCTATGAAACCTATGACGATTGTACCATGCCTGACATCCGTTTACACGCGCATGGTACAGTCATATGGCTATACATGTGTTCATAGAAATGAATAAATAAATAAATGAATATATGTATGTATGGTTCCATAAATACATATATATATATACATATATATATATATATATATCCTATGGTTATATTTGTGCATATCTAGATGCACAGTTCACGTGCTTGCATATGTGCATTTCTAGTTTTTGTTGCTTCTGGTGTCATTTCCGCTGTGAGTTTGGGTGGCTCCGAATATTTCCGCTATGTAGCTGATCTTGGGCTTGATTTTCTCAGCACTTCTTTAGCCCAGATCAGCTCCAGTGCGACCCGGTGCAGCTTCTTTGCCAGATTCCGGAGGGTTCCGGTGCAGATAGCTTTCCACAACGGTGCAGACGCGTAATTTTTGAGGTCCCAAGATGTAGCCCATCGGAATTTCCGAAAGGTTCTAGTGGAGATGCTTGGTGAGGTTCCGGAATTTCAGGTTGAAGAAATCAGGAAGCGTCGAGCCCCACACTGGAGCCTTCAGAGTAAATTTGACCCTCTCCGTGTGCTGTTGCAAGCATGTAGCCCAACAGCAGGCCGCATATCGCCTGGACAAAATTTTCCCATATCATGCGCGTTAATCAGTGCTGTTCGCCATTCTGATTATCAGAATTTCAAACATAGGTATCGTTCTTATTCTTATCCTTTTGTCATTTTTTGATTACCATTATTGTCGTTTTGTTTTTGTTTTATTGTTATTATGATTTTTGTTGTAATTACAGTCATGATGATGGTTATTTCAATTACAGTATTCTTATTGTGACCCTTTTTTGCTTTGTTCTTAGTTTTATTCTCGTGATTATTGTCCAAACCAAGTCTATTTTGATTGTTACTGGCATTGCTAGTATGATGGTTATTACTACTTCATTGTTATTTTGATGATCTTGATTTGACGATTATTAGGATTGTTATTGCAAATATTTTTTAAAAATGATTATTCTTATTGTTGTTATTACTGGTAAAAAAATGATTCAACTGTGATTATTTTGATTATCGTGGTTATTCTTTTTTTGATGATGATGGCTGCTATTGTTTTCACACATGGTGATTATTTTCATGTCCAAATGATGATACAATACCATTTGGTCATCATCGTTTGGCAATCAAGACATGTGATTTTCAACATTGGTTGCTCAACATAATCCGTTGTTGATCAGTCATTGCCACCTGTCAGACTATCGATCATCACAACTAGCTCATACCATTAGTATCATTTACCATGAGTGGTCACCCAAGGACAGTCACAATGGAAAGTGTTTATGATGCATCGTGATATGGTGGTTTCTCAAAATAGGGGCACCCCTAAATCATCCATTAATAGTCATTTATAGTAATAAACCAACCATTTTTGGGGCCCCCTATTTTCAGAAACCCCCAACTGATGCTTCGATAAGTCGAGTTCCAACCGCGGATCCCAGGTGATTGGTGCCACGGTTGGCTCAGCCGCAGGGCTGTGCTTTGGGGCCGTGCCTCGGTTGGAGCCAGCCGCGCGGGGACGGCTCCGATGGGACAGCGGTTGGTGATCGCCCAAGTAGGGGGAGAACAGATGGTTTAAGCCATGGTGAACCAACGTGAGCGGTAGCTATTCACATTGCCTGACTGCCTGGGTCATTTCGTGGCCATATTTACGATAATAGTTGGTATAACGTTGAGGTATGGCTTGGCCATGGTGACTATCATAGTTTGGGTCTTGGCTGCGAAACAAAGCGGTTGATACCAAGGTCGTACCTCTAGTTAATCAATAGCCATGGGACCACCATCCATGAAATAAAATTGATGATTCACCTCCTATTTTACACGGACCCTACCGAGTGTTAGCATTTTTAATGACATAATTGCATTTGTCGATATTATGATCGTATTATATACTGGTCTACCATCCGTAGTAACAAGTAATGATCAGACATAGCTGGCTATATCCATACTAGCGGCAGTTCATTAAAACGTTTCCCGACGGTGGACACGTTAGGTGCTTCTCACAATAAGGGACCCTCAAAATGGTCGTTTCTGCCTATGAATGGTTGGGGGTACCTCTATTTTAAGAAGCCGCCAGGTAAGGGCAAATCGCCATGCTGGCTATCGATGAGGCTATGGAGATCCCAGGGATGCGCCTCCCCAAACCATCGAGTACAGTGCGCCAGGATGTACCTGCTCGTGACGGATGTGGAGAACCGGGGGCTTCCCTGGGATCCCTAAACATGAAGTAACTAAGTCATAAGAAGGTAGGTGAGCTACCCCAGGAACCAACCATGGTGAATGTGCCTGGTGATGAGCAGTGGGGATGGACATGAAAATGTCTATATGGTTTTGGTGAAGACTGCGGGGTAGCAAATGATTTTCAAGTACCAACCATGTTTCAGTTCGTAGCAGGAGGCCAATTTGGGCGTGTTGACTAAAAACCTTGTTTGTCCAGCACGTACATCATTCTTGTTGTTTGCATGGCACTCGTGTTTGTTGAATATTGGTCATTGACAGATACTTACCAGCTCTTTTTTCCATACATGTCCTTGTATCAATTGTCCACTTCATGGATTCTTCCGCCACCGCCATCCGAACACCCTCACTTATCAACCTGAACAAGATGAATTTGTAGTTTCTGCTCCCGGCTCTGACATAGGAATCCATTGGGCACTCGGGAACGACTCCTGCAATCCATAGGTTGATACTTTCTGTGTTGGAAATCTTTCAACATCAAACATGTTGCGATAGTTTCATAAACTCATTGATGATGGATGACGTGGCTGCCAAACGACTGTGTACACTAGGTTGCGAATGACAATGGTCTTTGCTATAAACAATGGTGACCATTCTGATCAACTAGTGCTTGGTCATTATTAAGCACTATGAACATCACTATGAGAAACTCTGCTTAACCATTCTTAATCATTATCAGACATTGTGGCAATGAAGAATCATTCCTAAGCATCAACCAATACTGAACATGACCAGCCAGCTTAACAGTCATCATTCACGATTTCCATTCACTATCTGGTTGGTCGTTTAATGGCAATTTTTTCCACCAACATTTGGGATGGTTGGATCAACCGCAATCAACGAGGTTATCATTCACCAAAGTAACCACTACTTACGATGGTTCACTATGCATCATTAGCCATTTATTATCAACCATCATTATTGTTCCTCACTTTGAAGGTCAACAATCAATATTTAACTTTGATGGACCATGGTCGGTTCACGCTTACATTTTATATCATGTTGGTTGTTGTGGGTTTTCATTTTGTATCGTTTGTAACTGGCAACCATCATTGACCATCATTATCAACTAGTGCTGGCAATCGCCCATTTTTATCATCCGCCAATATTAAACCTTATTGCACAATTATTATCAACCAACCGTTTCTGAGAATGATGAACCATCAATATCAACTGAGTGGTGACATAACCTCCTTCAAACAACTATTCTTAAGGATTCTCAAGGATCATTTTTGCTGGTCACCCACTACTTTCAACCAGAAGGAAAACCGTCACGACCATCGACCAAACATTTTCACTGGCCATATCCACTGCAAGCAATTTTGTTTTTATCTATGGTTGGTTGCTATCCCGTACTGACCATCATTGACCGTCCTTGTTAACTCGTTGTACCCACGCTAGCCATCCTGAACCATCATTAGCCATTATCATTCATCATCGCTGGTTATCTCTTATTGTTAATCATCCTGACCAACCACTGTCATTGCCCAGTCTCAGCCATCATTAGCCTTCTCAACCATCCTTAACCAGTAGGTATCAACCATTTTTCAACCATCAGCAACCATCAGCAACCATCAGCAACCATCAGCAACCATCATTCAGCACCCTTCTTAACCATATCTTTACCACTATCAACCATCATTCTCCATCATCAACTATCAACCAGCCATCAATTCACCATTTCAGTGATGGCTGGTTGATAAAACTATCATCACATATCAATAAAATTCATGGATCACTATCATCACATATCAATAAAAACCATCCACCATTTCTCCACGCACCAAGTCATCCCTCACCACCTCGCCCTGGCGGTCCACCTGGGGCTGCCACGGATCCCGCCTGCGGCGTGGCGCTGAGATCCCTGCGCTCTTCACCTTCGGTTTGTCCTTGCCCGTGGGCGCCGTGCTGGGCGGCTTCGGTGGGGTGCTCTGTGGAGCCCGGGGCCCAGCGCAGGGTCCTGGCGATGGGGCCCGGGAGGTGACGAAGATCCGGCAGGGGAGAACCCGGGTGACCTATGGGTGAGGGATGAGGCTGAGATAGTGAGGATATCTAACCTTGGAGGATTGATGAAGTTTATATGATAATAGTGATTAGTATGATTAGTTAATGAAGCTGAATCATGATTGATAAGGGTTAATTGATGAGGATTCATAGAGATTGACAGTCATGACCTATAAGTATTGTTGCTGGGGCTTTTGACTTTATGAGAATTAGTGATGAGTATTGACAAACATGAAGCATCACCAACCTTCCTCAACCAAAATCATCCATAGTCAACCATCAGTGACCATCGTTAGCCATCATCAGCGATCATTAACGATTATTAAACATCATGAATCATGATTAGCCATCATGGGCAATCATTAGCCAACCTGCATTAGCCAACACTCATTAATCATCACAGAGCAAAACTGACCATCATTAATCATTCTCGATTATGTTTATCACCATTGATTAACCACCATCATCAACCATTATCTACCATCATCACCTACCATCATCACCTACCATCCTCATCAACCATCACCACCTACCATCATTCAACCCATGTTTGTCAACCATGGCCCGTTCGCCTTTCCCAAGTGGCACCTGAAATCGCCTCCCACGCTACCCAGGCTCTGACCGGCAGCTCCGCTGGCTTCGTTGGGAACACCCGGCCGCGGCATGGGTTCACCCTGCAGCGACCGTGTTTTGGGTTCACGGCTTTGTCGAGAGATCAGGGAATGTCAACAAGTAAGGTGGTATATACAGTCGCGAATTCTAGGATTAGATGACATTCCATGATTCCAGGACATACTTCCCACCTTGATTAGCCACTCTAAGCAGTATATATAGTTGCCAACCACTAAGAACCACTAATGGCTGCGCTAACAACCACTCGTTGTAGCCTAACAACCATTAACAACCATTAATCACTCGTGTTACTGATGGGTAAGGAATGATTTTCCGTGCCAAGGTCGGAGGCGCTTCCAGTGGTGGGAGGGCCGAGCCCGCGCGGACGGGCTGGTTGCGCCAGTGGTAGCATTGGACCATCGTGATAGCGAAGGTAGGTTAGTTCATTAGGCCAAGCCAAGTTGTACTCATTATATGGTGGTTTCTCAAGTAGGGGAGCGCCAGTTGTTATCCATGAACAGTCATTTTTAGTAAGAAGGCAACGGTTTTTTGGGCTCCCTCCATTTGAAAAACCATTTAGGTTAGTTCACTGGGGGAAATACCGTAGTAAATAGAGCTAGCTTGTGAGACGGCTTATTTTTCTCACTTATATCTAGGAGGTACCATGAGGATGAGTGATGGTAACCATTAATTATGGTGGCCAATGATGATGGTTGCCAATAGTGGTTGATAGTCTATGATGAAGGTTCTTGGATCAGCGATGGCTAATTATGCTTGTTAATAGTTGTTAATCAGATGGTCAATACTTGAGTGTTGAAGGCTAACAATTGGATTAATGCCTAACAATAGCCAACATGTAATTGGAGACTCAGCTGTGAAGCTGACCCCCCTGTAATTGATGGTAGATCCTAAGCTATTTAGGCTCAAACTTGGGGTGGTTCATTAATGTGGATCTGCCACAGCCATGATTGTAACCAGGATGATAGCAGCGATAACAGCCAAGATGGTAATCATGATGGCAACAATGATTAACCATGATTAAGCAGGATCTTAATATAGCACATTAGCACTCGTTGATCGCAAAGGAATTGATGAATTGTTGATATGCTTGCATTGACATGGACTCATAACAAGAATCGAGACCTTCCATCGGTGGTTCGGACGATCGAGCATCAAGGTGAGTAGAAACTGAGCTACAGACTATCCTGGAAGTCGAAATTCTGCCGTTCATAGATGGTTTCCCAAAGTGTCCTTCCAAAAAATGATGATTTTTAGCTTCCACTTTAGTTTGTCAGAGGGTAATGCTTGGCATCTCAGATGGTCAATTGATGGTAAGGCTGATACCCACGATGGCTTTGTTGCAGTATGGGCCCTCCAAAAACGAAGTCCCAAAATGATGAGTGGAAAGGCAAGGAAACCATTAGCTTGGGGTATACCCATATGGGGGTTTCTTTAAGTAGGGGTACCCCCAAAATGGATGATTGATTGCTATAAATGACCAACATTGGATGATTTGGGGGTCCCCCTATTTGGAGAAAGCACCACAAAACGACATTCTTCAAGCGCAAGCATTTTCGCGCCATGCTGAGGCATGTTCTTCGCGTACTTCCGACGAGAGTGAGGGCCCCCGACAGAGCAGCAAGAATGGAGGGTGTTTTAGGAGATGCTCCCAGGCATTACGAGTCCATCCCCCTGTGGTTTGGGTCCTCCTGATGTTGTTTTTGCTTTTCCCATGAGGATTTGCTCATTGGGTCTTGGTACCTTCCGGAAGCCAGTGCAGGTTTGGTGACGAACAATCCACCGTTTGGGTTTGTCCAGTTTGCCATGGCGGACCCCCAGTCGTCACTGGCGCTTTCCGGCTCTTAATCATAGCAGTAGGTACCGCCATGGCGACGACGACAAGCCCATTTCTTGCTGGTTAACCTCTCAGAGCGCTGGTTAATAATGATTGACAGTGACCAATGATTGCCAAGAATTGATGATCAATGATGGTTCGTAATTGGGAACATTGGCTCATGATGGTTAACTATGTTTTTTTGCAGGAGGTGCTCAAACCTATTTGTGGTAGTGATTTTGGGTACCCACATCCCCATAGATTGTTGATCATGAAGTAGTCGTCGAGATTTGGGGTTCGCAGAAATACGTGCTGTCACAGCTAGAATTATCGCCAATCTTGTGAGAAAGTTTCCTATACCGAACAAAATAGTTGGTCATCAACTTGGCCACAACAATTGAAAGATCTAAGTATCACCAAAGATTGTCAGGTCAAGAACTGGTGTCGTTTGTCACAAAAGGTTCATAGACGAGTCTTGTTGGTTGTTTTTTACGGGTCGTAGATTGACTCCCGGTATTGAGCAGCTTGTTTGCTGCTATCAGCCATCATTGAATCATCAACCATGACAAACCAGTAGTAGCTAGCTTTTCAACCACGCTTGGCGGTTGATGTGTGTCATTATTCCTGTTGTTAACCATTCATGAAGAAGCCTCGTTTCCGTTGATCACATCGACATAGACCGCTGCAACTGGTGACCGCATGTGCAGGGAAAGTGGCAACATTGGCTCTTTGGATATGATTATGATTGATTCTAAACACATGGCTACGGGTGATAGCCAACCATTCAAGAAATGGATAGCGCAACTCACATCAAATCCCAACAAAGGTTCGCATGGATACATGTTGACACGACAAATCCTTCCAGGGTCGTACAACTACTTGTTGGTTGAATTAATCAAACGGCCCAAGTGCATCCCATGTGACTTCAGCCAACACAAAGACTATTGGAGGTGTTTATGTTTGGGTAGAACTTTAGCCCACTTGGTTAGCAAGCACCAACCCAACTGGTACAAGAAAGTTCTATTGGATTACCCTCTGGCTGTCCCTAACCTGTAAGCTGAACATCACCATTTTTAAATAGGTAAACCCTTATAACTAGTGAATTTTCCACTCAACCAGGTTAGTGACTGCCGGAGCCAACTCACCCTGTGAGATGATCCCCTTCTGCTGCAAGGATCAGAATCAGCGCGGTGTACGTCAGTGCCAAGCTGTACGATGTCTATGACCTCTTCGTCACTTAGCGTCACTTGGGGAGCCTTGGGAAGCTGATGCCATGGTCATGGGCAAGTCATGTTGCGGGTAGGGTCCAACACCAAAGACGTCGCGAAATTACAGTAGGATATAAGCTATAGATAGCTATAGAATAGCTTAGATAGCTATGAGATAGCTGTTAGATAATAGCTACAGCTTATTATAGTTATTAGATAGCTATAGCTTATTCTAATAGCTGAACTTACATAACTTTTGTTGAATCCCAGTATGATACTATTATAGCTATAGTCACCAATGAAAGGCGTGACCATGGAGATTTTGCCAAGAAGCATTTCAACTTTTGGATTGATTGTATGCCAGTTGGTCAAGCATGCTGTCCAAACTGGTGGGAATTAAAATCTATAAGTAAACCCTACAGTTGATGGTTACAACGAGGGTTTCCCACGCAGATTTTTAAGAGAACCAATCCACTGATGCTGCTGGGTTATTCATGACCCACCAGCTTGGATCTCTGGTGCAGGGTGATCCCTCAAGAGCTCTCGGTTTCTGCATTGCATGGGGCTTCGCTGCCGGTTCA
>VSDK01026925.1:119653-135706 GCA_009767595.1 Symbiodinium kawagutii
CGCCGCGGCCGTTTCAGCAGCAGCAACCTTGGATGGGTTACACTGGTTCCAGTGATACCCTGAAAGGTTCTCCGCCAAAGCCCTTCTTAAGCCACCGTCAAAGACGAAGAAGCAAACATCTTGAACTTTTATTCCTATTCGTAGCTATGATTTTGAAAACCTGGAATGAAAATTATTTGGGAGTTTCTAGGGGTTTTCTATGGGCATATCGATCTACCAACCTAAGAATCATCAATAGCCAAGGGGTAAGCTGCTCGCTTGGTAACTGCTTGCTGTAGCAATGGTGGGTGGAGTCAATCATCAGCTGTAAACGTGGTTCGGTCATATTCCTTGAGTGAGACCATATTACCACATTCCTCGCATGCATCGCATTACGCAGGTGCTGGTTGACTTTACATTATGTACATCATGGACGGTGCAGTTCCAATTTTTGGGCAGGTACATCTGCGAACATATATGTATAGACATACTTATATCTTGATATATGCAGATATGTATCTATGTATCTATCTCTCTATCTACCTACCTTGCTATCTATCTAATTACCTACCTACCTATCTATTTATCTATCTGTCTATCTATCTATCTACCTATCTATCTATCTATCTATCTATCTATCTATCCATCTATCTATCTATCCATCTATCTATCTATCTATCTATCTATCTATCTATCTATCTATCTATCTATCTATCTATCTAACTTCTATCTATCTATCTATCTATCTATCTATCTATCTATCTATCTATCTATCTATCTATCTATCTATCTATCTATCTATCTATATACATGTAAAAATAGATCTATCATACATATTTCAAGGATGAGTTACCTACGTTTTGAAGCTACAGCACTACGACAACCAAGTTCGACCAGTGCCCAAGATGTGCTCAGCAACTGCGGCCCCCTGAGGTTGCGAGACCCACCAATGCAGTGAAGGCAAACAGATCGCTGGGGCCAGGATTTTGCGACAGCGGATTTTGTTTTTTGCGGATTTTCCAATCACTAGTTTGGTGGGTTGACCACAGGGTATGATGACGTTTATAAAACTGGTTGGTGATTTTTATTGATGATTTTGATTTTGCCCAATGTTTGGCATGGTTGGTAGATTAACTATGTATCACTTGTGTGATGGCTTAAAACCGCCAACCAGTCGTAGTTGGCTAGCTAATAATCAGTAACACTGGTACCAGTTGCATGAAAATATATCCAATAGTATAACCAGGTACAACCAACCAATAATAATGATATCATCAGAGTCGAATCAAGGGAGAATTGGCAGTTTTTTTTGACCATCATCAACTGAGAGTTTTGAGGATGTAGAATCAACTCACCGACCATCATCAAGGATAACCAGAAGTTTCGTGCATGATTGGTGCGCATTTGTGCGTATGTTGGGGATTGTAACCACAAAAGAGTACTTAGTGACCACTGTCATCAGTGCAAATTGTATATGAAACTAGTGGGATACAGCGAACAGCCAGTTGGAGATGGATTGTTGTAAATTTGCGGACTCCCGCTGGTAGTGAGGACATGACATAAACCACAGATTGGGAAGAAGGTGAGCTGAAGGGAAGATCCAATAACCAGCTGCTGTTTTTATCAAAAGGATGTATATGCATATATGTATGTGAACAGAAATTATGTAGGTAAGATGTAGGAGAATCATCCAATGACCAACAGGCGTACCCAGTGGAAGGTCACCCATCCGTTTCACGACATATCAATTGATTCTTCGACTCTATGAGCCATTAGTAGCAATTCTTTATCCATGTACTGTAACCATCCACTGATCATCGTTGACCAAGCATCATTGATCATCATTGATTCTATTGACGACTGTAAAGAATTATCAAGCTTGTGTCCACTTGCAAAGGCACCCTCAAAAGCGTGGGGAAGATTCTGGTTCTTGCAACTTTTCATGAGAATCACCGATCTGCTCGGCAGCACAATCCATGGGCTAGTGGCTAACAAATCGTTTTGTGTGTATCACCAGTAGACTCATCATTACAACAGAAAATCCTGATGACAAAGGTTCGAATAACCTATGCTAGATCACTCATTCTTGACTTACATGTCAAAGTGGCCAAATGGTAGCGGAAATTTGGAAACGTGATGAAAACATAGGGTCAAACGTACCTATCCCATAAGTCATCGGTTAACATCCCAACAACTCTGTAGCACCAGGGGTCCTCCACCAGGGGCAACCAAGGCTCCCCACAGGCCGCTGGTGCAGCTGGTGCCATGGCAGGCCGCCAATCGGAAAGTCCGGGACGGTGTCCGAAACTCCGCAGTTTACACCAAGGACAAGGCGCCATGCGACGCGACGATGCTGGCAGCGGTCAAGGGAGTTCGGTTAGGCCCTGATGCGACCGATGAGCAGTTGGATGTATATGGTTGATGATGGTGTTGATAATCGGGGATAGTAACTTAGTAACCACCAAAAGTAGAGAAGACAGCAACTATGTGGTGATTATATGATGGTTTCGCCCACGTATGGTGATATGGTTGATCTATATATGGTTCAGACCGGTTATTACTATGGGACAATAACCAACAAACTCATGGTTAAACGAGGACAATGACCAAGAAACTTGTGGTTTAACAGGGACTGTTTATTAGTATAGATGGTTAATATTGGATGATGACTCGGGGGTCACCTTTAACATGAGAAACGCCCACATAGGTACTAGCAATGGAGTTTAGTTAGTATCTTAACTAAGCAATCGCCCTTTTAACAAATATCAGCCCACCGTATAATGCCCCCCAGAGATACCCTACCGATAAGACGGTGATCATGTGATCACCGACTCATGGTGACCATGAAGCCCCGTAGACCTCGCCATTCTTGGGGAAGGTCACCATCTGGGAGGGTCCCCAGGATTGGTCACTTGGTGAGCTGAGCCACTGGGGGTGGTTTCGGTGCTTTCTACTGGATGGTTTAGACACAGGTGATGAATCACTGGTTGATACCTGGATGGCTATGGGTCAATATTAACCAACCAATAATAGGGGGTTTTAACCAACAATCATAGGGAAAACAATGGTTAATGATAGGGAACCAGGGGTACAGGGTTTTGACCCACTGCCAGATGATAATCAATATCTTGGTATCATACCAATGGTGAATATCACCTGGTATAAACTGGTTGCCATTGGTATCAATCAACTAGTATTGACCAGTTGACCTGAATCAATGGCAAATATCTTGGTCAATATTGGTTAATCATCCAGTCTGGTTGGAGCATCGGAATCACCACCGATGATACGATACATTGATAATTTTTGACTGGATGATTCATGAATACGGCAATGCTGTATCACTGGCAATTATCCAATACCGCTTGGGAGAATCTATTGACAGTGGTTGATCGTGTGGTGGATTGGTTTTGACTGGTTCATCAAGGTCAATAATCAATGTCACGCTTTGGCGGGTTGATATTGGTTGACAAGGTTTAATAGTAGAATGGTCAACTTGTGAGCAAAATGCAGGATGGTTAATTGTGCATCACAGTGGTGAATAATTCATGTTCATGGCCGACTTGCATTTATTCATTAATATGTATATGCAATATTATGTATATAATGACAATATTATGTACATAATGCCACTATTAATCAACGTATTATCGAGGCGAGTAATCGCATTGCTACAATAGTTGTGACGGGGATATTGGCCACCATTTTCAGCATGACAGCTGATCAGCAGCACAAGTTGGCATGTTCTTGGTGATGGTCATTCACGACCTCAGCTACTTCATTTCTGATTCTTGATCTGGATAAATAGACACTGCCATGATTAGAATTTGGGTATTCCAGTTGCAGGGAATGTTGATCTACAAATATAATGGTTTCTCAAAATAGGGGTACCCTCAGATTATCTGATATTAAGCCTTTATGGTAGTAAACCAACCATTCCCTATTGCGAGAAACCACCATATGCTTCTTCATGACCACACGATTGTAATCTCGAGTCCTTTATGGTGCAGATGGCGAGAAGGAGAAATAAAAGGACACCGGACTTGAACACTTCCGAAGGGTTCAATCTTTTTGGGTTTAAGGTGTAATACCGCAGAAAAGAGATACCACATAGATTATGCTGGTATTGATCAAGCAGCAGCGAAAATCATCACTGACACTGATTCATTTCTCGCTATCATCTGGTCAAATCACCAACAACCCAAACCCTCCAAGGTTTTGGTGATTATCCTGGGTTTTGCAAAGATTTTGCGGTGAAACCAGGGTTTACAGCCAGTCCTATCTTATTGAGCATGACAATTTTGTGGGTTCTAGTTGCTGAGGTTACGGATTCCTCAGTTTTCATGATCAGATTCTTTGTGATTCTATGGGGTAACCATCCCCTGTTGATGGCGAATACCCTCTGGCAGTCCCCAACTCGGCACCTAAAAATCATCATATTTATAGGTAAATCAGCTGTGAATGGTGGATTTTCGACTTGGAGATTAGTATACCAGAGTATAGTTTGCATATCCGCCAACAACTCTTGGTTGTTATCCGCTGACATTGACCAGGAATCATCACGAACCATGGGTAGCAACTATGCAGATTGACCACGGTCGTTGGTTGGTGTTGGTGATCCTTCACTATTCTCAACCGATGTTAACCGTTGATAGCAGGCACTAACCAACCATTCGCGGGAATTATTGACCGCTGCCATGAACCACAAGTTACCAGCTTAAAAATCACGTCACATAACCATGAACATTGACAAATATAGGTATGTCCTTGTTTGTCACTATCCCCGGGTGACAAGCTTGTTAGCCCTTTTTACTAGTTGGGAACCTTGATTTTGCATCATTTTCTACCAGAAGCCAGTATTGATCTGGTATTCTTGGCCCATATTCACCATCACCGGCCATTGTGTCTTGAAACCATCCCTGGACATGCGCTTTGGATTGGCACCTCAGCAGTAGCTTGCTCAGTGGCAGCGATTTGAGCAGCAACAGCTTGGCGGTGGGTACAACCAACAATACAGTTGGGGTTAGTTCCATATGCCCTGAAACTACTGCACCCTTAGCTGCTACCAACCTTGACTAACAACCACGCTTAGTATGCTTAGTGAACTGTTAACCGTTGCCAAACCATACTCGCCACGAGCCAAGATTAACCAGTACTAGCTAAGAATGAACCAGTACATGTCTGGTGCTTCAATGGAGCGCGCTGCCATGTGGCTGCTGCTTCACCGGAGAGATTGTGCCGATCGTGCCCCGTGCATCTGGGCCCAAATAGAGGGAGGTCAGGGGTGGGTTAGTGGTTGTTGAATGATGGTCAAGCAAGCAACTGTCCTGATTAATCAGGATAGTTGCTGGCTCTAGTAGTGGGCTAATAATAGTTAGTGTGGGTTAAACAACTGTTAAGAGCCAGTATTCTCCTGATTAACTTAGCCATATCGCCAACAATAGCGTGGCCAACCATCATGATGGTCACCAACAACCTCATGCGACAAGTGGATACAAGTGGGATAATTCATCACCATGGGCAACCATCAGCCAATTGTTTCGGTAGCTGGGTCATCACCACCTTCTCACAGCAAATTGGAACGGTTGAGAACTGGAAGTTGAAGGACTTCTGGAGGATGATCAGAAGCAGGTGACCAGGAGTTATCCTGGTCTGGCACCACACGTTTCTTCTTGGGGAATAATGGATATCCCTTGGGAATAGTGAACAGACCAGTTCATTGGGAAAGATTATCGTCCAGTTGATCACCAATTTTGATAGCTTGCCGTTCATTTGGGAACAGCGAATATTCAATACTTTTGTTTCGAATTTTAGGACGTGCATGTCATAAGAACCTTGTGCTAAGACTAGAGGCTCCGTAGCCCCTTTAGCATCATCCCATCGTATTTATTGATAGGTCACTTCCGTATACAAGTTATGAGGAACGGAAACCAACTAGCATCAACGCATTTTCAATCATAGTAAGCAGCAAACTGCTCATATGAACCAGTAGATTCAGCTGATTTTCGTTGGTTCTTCGACACTGTCCAGTCACTACCAGTCACCAGTCGCAGCACATCTCACAACGTTGCTCGCACTGAGGTGGACCCGATGGCTCTGCAGTGTTGCTGGGAAGCAGGGGCAGCTCCGTTGTAAACACAGACGGTTGATGGATGATGACTGCTCTAAACTCTAAACAACATGGGTGCTTCTCAACATAGGGGACCCCCAAATCATCCATTGGTAGTCATTTATAGTCATAAACCAACCATTTTTAGGGTTCCCTATTTTGAGAAACCACTATTTACCACTATTAACCACTACTATGTTTAGGAATAAAGCAACCATTGTTGGGCACCCCTAGTTTGAGAAACCATCATACGGGTCAGGCTGAGCGAAGATGGTTGGTGAAACATGCTGTGGACCATGGTAAATGGCTATGGGTCAATATTAACCATCAATAATAGGGGAATAATAACCAACCAAATCATAGGGAAAACAATGGTCAATGATAGGGGAACCAGGGGTACAGGGTTTTGACCCACAGCCAAATGGTGAATGATAGTTAGTCTGTGATGAATGGAATATGGTAGTTGATTAATGGTTGGAATATTATGATGGCTGATGATGGTTAATGATGCTTACTGATGGTTGATGACAGTGAATCGAACAACCAATGGATTGATGACCGTCAATTAACCACTAATTGAACATCAGAATTGCAACACCAACAATGATGGACCACCATGAGATTATGATGGCTGACGATGATGGTTGACAATGGTTGATGCGGGTTAAATCAAGTGATTGTAATTTTTCATGATGGTTCACGGTTGTTTGGTATGGTTGCAGTATTCCACTGTACGATGGTTAAACTAAATGATCGTAAGAGGGCAAAATGAGAATCATCAATGGTCGCAAGGCAAATAGTTCATTGCGCCCTGAACAGGCCTGATGCAGTCACAGAGGACAGACCATCTGAACTGATCGGCGATCTTGCATCAATGAAAGCTTCCCTTGGCAATGAGAGGACGAGGCTAAATTGGCCGCGTCTATTGAGAGCGCCAAGACCCACCGCCTGGGGATTCTCGACAAATACGGATGGCTGATGGTTGCAGCAAACTGATGATGCTTTGAACGCATGTGAGCGTCACAGAAAGCATCATGCGTCCAGGGAGGGCGCAGGGGGAGTGAAGGCATCGACTGAAAGCTCTGACATTGGGGAACCGCAACGCCATAGTTCAACCCGTAACGATGATCATTAGCTATTTGTTAACCATGATGAACCCGTGTTAGTTAATCACTTATGATTTGCGACTATGAACGATGTCATGCTCAACCGTGATCGGCTTGATCATTGACCACGAATCAAGCATCATTTACCAGCTGATCCACCGCCATGAACCATCACCAACGAACAACAAACCATTGATAACCAGAATCAACCACTTTCAACCATCATCAACTATCATTGAACCATCATTGAACCATCATTGAACCATCATTTAGCTACCATTCAACCATCATCAAACATTACTAAGATCCTAGGTGGTGCAGGATTTCGTCCATCAACAGTAGTTTTGATGCAAGTGTTCTTTGTAATCTCGGGGCATTGAGGGTAAATTTGTTGATGGTTCAACGACATCCTTCTACCTGCGGTAAACAACGTATCAGCGTCATTGGTCAGTCCACTGTCAGGAGAAAAGAAATAGGAAGGAAATGATTGATGCTTGGCATGCAGAAAAGTGGAAGTCTGAACTAGGTGCAAGGACATCCGTCATCCACAGGCTCAAGTTTGCGGATTGCATCATGTATGAATTCCCGTCGGGACTTACATGAAGTGCTGCAGCTGTGTTAGAGGCAATACAAGAAGCAACGCCACCAAACCATCATTGAATCACGGATCTATTGGATAAGCGTTTTATATTCCATCACAAATGGTTTTGCTCGCGGTACCAAAATTTGGATTGATCAGGTGGCAGGTAAAAAGTCAATCCGATGAATAGATGTTTTTCTTTTAAAGCAAACCAAATCACAACATGCAACAATCATGTGTAAGCTACCCTGAATGCAACGTGTTTGCAATAATTCATCGGGTTGCCAATCCAATCAAATATCCCAAATAAAGAATCATCAGGGGATGCCAAGACCCCAAGGCAATGAACATACCAAAGCGTATCGTATGAGCACCGTCCTTCGCAATATTTTGCCGAGGTGAAACTGAAAAAACAAGGAGATTGGCATGGCGCAAAGAGGCTCGTTTATGGACGGAGAATTCGTTTATGGCTGGATTTGGGGGCCACCAAACATCACTGATACATCACCGTTGATTATCATATGTATGGGAACAATTCGCACGACCGGTGTTTTTTCGAGTGGTCGTGTCTCCCCAGAGTTTAAGCAATACCTGTGGCCCTGTCCCCTCCACATTTGGATGTGAGCTGTGGCCAATTGGGCCGGCATTTTCAGCGTCTTTGTGCACCGTAGACATAGCCATGCTGCAGGTCATGAGAGGGCCATTGTCTGTGAAACGCGATACAGCGCCCAAACCCCACACATGATCTTCATAAGCCCGAGAGTATAGATGCTTTACTTACATTGCACAAGTGGGTGAAATCAGCAAAATTTGCTGCTCCTTCAAGAGAATGGTGACAGTGACGGGAGTCAATTCATGCTCCATTTTTTTTTTGTCCGCACTGATTGAAGAATTGACCGAACCATTGATTTATCCTTGATCCATGCATGCAAAATAACTCCAATGGTTATCCAATGGTTATCCACTAACCATTTCCCATTGCTTATCCATGAACCATGGTAATCCATTTGCGTATTAATCATTGACTTTATCATACTTTATCAACCAAACCATTTTAGTAGAATTAACCATCAATTTAACCATTCATTATTTGACCACTGTAATGGATAGATCACGGTATGAAAGAAAAATGATTTAGATCAATAGATGGAATATATAATAGTAATAATAAAGAACAGAAATGATAATATTAATAATTAATAATGATGATAATGATAATGATAATGCTAATAATATTATATGGTATATTGATATTCTAATTTCCCATTTACCATTCTACACAATTAATATACCTATTTGGTATCAATAAGCCGGATAGATATTATCTACCACAATGCCTACTCCTGATAGACAAAAATCTGCGCCAACCGATAGGTTTTTCTACATGCAAACTGGCGCAGGATTTTGCGCATCAACAATAGCAGTTCTTTTGGCTGAAGTATCCGGTTGGGATACCAACAAATTCCAAAGCTTCAACTGTGGCATGTGGGCGCTGGTTACTCACTGTGTCTGAAAAAAATATGCTGGTCATTAATTAGATGAGCATTCTATAGAGCATGTAAGACTACATTTTTTCAACCGGTTAGCTCATGAAACGAACCGCTGTCACTCATGGCAACTACGAGCCAGATGTACAGTACCGACAAGTGAAAATGATAGATACAACACTATCTGACCTACGATTGCTGGATGGTTTCCCATGCCACCTTCCTACTGCATCCGACCGGGGGTGGTTAACCAATATGGATCCATCATGTATGGTCAATCATGCATCCTTATATTTCATGATTACCACGATGACTTGTTTGTTGTGCATCATTAGATATGCATTGTTCATTACCAGCCATCAATCATGTATGAAGTATCCTCCATTCGTTGGTACTCATGGCGGTTTTTCAAGAATTGATTATTCATTACAAAAAAGAAAACATATCTAAGCATTATTAAGCACCAATGATCTATTGTCGCCCACGGCTTTTGCATTTTCAACCATGTTATATGATGGCTACCTCAGAGCCTCTTAAGATCAGCAATGGCAAATCTAGCGCTTTACCTGGGAATGGTTGTTTGATGGTTGAGGATCATTGCCTTGTTGAAAATCTTTGCGCTCCACAGTGACACTGTGACCTGCGAGGTTGGAGGTGGGTTTTCAGCAAGAACTGGCCATGGTGAAGCTGCTGCGAAAGGGCGCCCTTGTCAGTTAAGGGAATTGTTCAATGAATTTCACTGAGTAGCCACAGTGCTTGTAGCATAGCCAGGCTTGGCCAACGTGCCATTGCCAAATCATCCAAACTTCCCTTGCAGTGCAGCTTTTTTCGACCTTTTGCAATTATCACTATCACCATTTGAGGCTGCTATCATCTACTGTTAGCCATTCTGAACCACTGATTATCAAGTGCTAGTGATGAATCTCTGGCCTTTATGCTTTCGTTGTTGCACATTGGGCTGCCGTGACAGAACAGCGAGGGCCAAGTTTCATCAGAAAAACGGTGGTTTTGGAGCGGCTTTCACAGGAGTTGGTGAATGGTGATCATAATAGGTAGCCGGGAGAAGCCAGGAAGAACTGCCTATAACCAAGCAACGAATGCGAGCATGGGACACCTTTTGCTTGCTGTGCCACATGTGACGGCCCTGTTTGGCCTGTCGGTCCATTATCTCCTGCCGCTGTGCGACAGCGGCAGCGACAAAGTTAGCCATCGGAACGCAGTGATACGTTAGGGGTACACCTCGGACTGTGTTGGATGATCCATCAGCAGCGTCTGAATCTGTCATGCCGAGTGGCGGGCAACCCGTGTACCTCCCGTGCTGCCGGGAGCCCAGCTTTACAAGATCTGACTGGCTGATGGATACAGTCGCCAGAAACCAGGGAACATGTGCGGGTTGCTGAGTTTCTGCTCTACACCCAATTTTGTTCAGACAAGAAATATCATAAACAAAAACGTGCAGCCAGCCACTACTGTGCTTGCGGCAAACAAGTTTTGGCCGCGCGTCGTTTGACTATTGCTTCCTCAAGGTAGCCCACCAGTCCAAAATGCAACAAATAGGAATCAACTACAACGCTGTCGAAAACAAGAATCAAATTTTGCATTTTGATTAGAGCCCAGCAGCGCATCTTGGTTGAAATCATAACGGCTTTGAAAAACTCCAACGCTTATGATGGTCACGACCCAGTGAAGTTTAATCGCTTTCATGGCTCCAACAACTGCAGCTTTACATTTTTACGAGCCTATTGTTGATTTCTTTATTCGACCCATTGGTAAACCATGGATGCGCCATAATTCTGGCATTAAGATACTTCGGTTGCGCCAGCCCATAGTTGTGGCAGCCGCGTTGTTTCTTACACATTTTCCGAAGCTCAGGCAAAGCAGCACGGGAGGAGATCGAGAAGTTGAAGCTCGCTCTTCAACGCGAGATCAAAGCCAAAAACCAGGCGAGAGGGGGGGGGGTATGACACAATTGTGGAAATGGCATTTTGTTGTCTTCAACCCTTGGCATGGAAATCAAAATACCGCCCGAAAATCACACCAAAGGAAGGATTTTGGCTCCAAACTGCTGCAATTCAGACAGAAAAAAAAGCCCAAAACAAAACAAAAAAACCCAAATTGGTTAATCATGGCTATGGCAATGGCACCGCCACGGTGGTTAATGATGTTTACTGAATACTCCCCTTCCAAACCATGTCCTGATCAAGTCTGATGGAAGTGTGTGCTAGTGAAGTTTTTGTGTCGAGATTATCGTCGGCGCAGCA
Organism: Symbiodinium kawagutii; assembly: GCA_009767595.1. NCBI lineage: Eukaryota > Dinophyceae > Suessiales > Symbiodiniaceae > Symbiodinium > Symbiodinium kawagutii. The sequence continues at coordinate 131,176 of VSDK01026925.1, forward strand.
GTTGAAGGATTTGAGCTATCAGTTGGAGGCATCTTATTTTTGTAGCCAAAATTTGGCACAGCTAGAATACATAATAGAGAGATGGAAGAAGGATTTGTGTAGATCTGTGTCCATGATCTGACTTGTGTCCGAGAGTTGTTTCACTTTCAGTCATTGTCCGGTGCTGAAATCTGGAGGATGTGGTCGAATTGATTGCTGGCAGCTCGGTGCCCTCACCTCAGTTACAATGTTTGACGACGCGTTTTTTCCAGTTTACACCGGGGATGATATTCCCATTTGATGAGCATATGTTTTGAGATGGTTGAAACCACCAACCAGATGTGTTTTGAACCTCTTCTTTTTCAACACTTCACTTCCGTTTGATGTTCTCAGTCAGTGTTTCTTGGCTCATGCCATGACCCTTTTCCCTTTTTTCGTCCCAGTGAGAGTCAAAATCCTTTCAAGATCAGGTTGCAGCTCCACTATTTCGATGCACGGGTGCAGGAGTCTGCTCCTCAGAGGCTTGCCTGAGACCCATCTGAAGCGCCGATCTGGGCCAAGTCCGGTCCAAGTTCTTCTCCAATCACATTGCTTGGGATGAGCCACTTGGGATTGTGACCAGCGCTGGACTGGGAAATGTCCATCACGGTTCATTTTCTTGGTTCAAATCTCTTTTCAAATTTGTTTTGCTTTCTATATATAGTTAATTTTCTCGACTGCACTCTGTTGCTGGTCAAGCTGGAAGCGAGGCATTTGCATGCCCTGCTGAGATCTGGTGGCAGGCGCAATTTGGATGTCGACTTGACAAGGTCTGAAGATCCGCGAAGCAATTTAAAGTAGAGAGTATGGTGCGTGTAGTGACTTTTCCCTTGACGGGTGATGTGTCGTGGTCATAGTACTAGTCCTTGCGTCATTGTTACCATGGGTCTTGCTTTTCTTGTTCTTCTTGAGTTTCTCGTCAATTGAGCCTGTTTCTCAGGACATGCTGGACGTTCCTCATGTTGAAGTATCAATTCTCATGTGGGTTGTTTTGCCAGGGATCAGCAACAAGTGGCTTTCAGTGAGACGCCTCCCTTTTTCCTCATTCTTTGCATCTCCACAGCTGCGGAGGCAGCGTTTGAAAACTGCCTTGACGATGCTTCATGCGCGTACGGTCCGCAAGACCAAAGAGGAGAGATCATCAACGCCACTGGAACTTTACAAGTCATGTTCATCACCCATTTGGTTCCAGCGCCCGAAACGATTCGACTGTTTGCAGGATAATCCTTTCACTGGGGATCTGAAATTTGACAAAGCATCGTAAGCGGACTGCAAGATCTGAGACTTGAATGACAGACTGTTGATGGACAAAATCCTACACCAGTTGATAAATGGTTTATCCCATTATTTATTACTAAGCATCGTCTAACTGTCATTTACCTATCATTTTACCACCATCAACCATTTGTAATCATCACTTCAACATGGTTTGATTATCCAGCATTAGCCATTACTAAGCACTATTCAACCATCATTGAACCATCGCTCAACCATCACTAGCCATGACGCCCTGTTTACTGGCCACCTATGACCCGGCTGAACTGCCAAGGTTTCCCGTCGCTACAGCTCTTAGTGGCTTGCTGCCCACATCCCTTGGCAGCTTGGTAAATGTGTGGGGCAGTGGTGTTTGTAATGGTTTCTGGTGGATGATTGTGGATGAAGGAAAAAAGCGGCTGATAGGGGTTAACCGTGGTCAGTATCAACAAGGGCGATTGGCAACTCAATGGACTGCATGATATCGGGGATATGGCTATGTCCAGGAACCAGTGGGACATGGTTTGGCTCAATCTGGTCATTCGAAACAGCCATGTGGAATTATGATATCCTGGATATATCATCGAAGTATGTGGTTCATTGATGGCTATGTGAGACAACAGATACACCAAATACACGCATATACATGCCCTGAAATGTCTGTAAGGATTTAACGGGGGCCATGTTTGGCAGGGGTACCCCTAAATCATCTAATATCAGTGCAAACTAACCATTAATAAAAATGTTTTATTTCCCAAGTCGTAGGGGTAGCCCTACAATGTACTGTAGCAATAAACCAACCATTATAGTTAGTATATGTCCTATTACTGTATTGGTTATTATCCCCCTGTTAATCGCCATGGTCAACCATGGTTACCCATCAAACCGACCAGTTTGGGGGGGCTTTCAATTTTGAGAACATCCTGCCGTAGATGAGTGTGGATGGTTCACCATCACCCTAACCATGGTTAACCACTAATAAACCTACCCATAACTTGGGGGTCCCATTCACTGCCTCGAGAAACCAGTCCCCCACAGCTGGGAACGTCGGCACGCTAGCCGCCTTCTGCGGTCCTTTAGACTTGGCAGCACCAGCGTCACAAACCCAAAGAGGTTGATGGCATACGGATCTGACTGAGAAACCCAAAGTTGTGGTTGGAGTTTACTGATGGTCGTGATGGTTAGTGATGGTTCACAGTTGGGTTAATAGTGGTTCATCATGGTTAAAAACGGTTAAAAATGGTTAATAAGGGACAATAATAGCCAACAAACTCATGGTTAAACAACTACAAGTTGGTGAATATTACTTGAAATGATTGATGGCTGAGATGAGAGTTGGGGCACTAGGACTTGGAGAAATTATCCATTCTTCACGGTGAATTCCTCTGGCAACCTGGCAACATCAATGAACTATAGCTGGAAAACCATGGCTGGTTGAACCCTAGCGTTGTGGCTACGAACCGTTGGTTATCGCTGGACCCATCTCAGCCTCTGCCATAGTTTCCCAGTCGCTTCAGGTGGCTCCTCCTGACCTGCATGGCTGCCCGGATGCCTTTGTGGACTATGGCATCTTGGCACCATGAGGATGGTGGATGAACTGATAAGGCGGTCTCTTCCTCTCTGAGATATGGCGGTCAGTTCACCCGAGACGTCCTCCTGGTTCCCATCACTAACCAGGCTGTTTTGCCTATGAAATTGTTGCTTAATATCGATGATTAATATTGACCCATAGCCATATGTGTGTATATATATATATATTTAAATACAGATAGATAGATAGATAGATAGATAGATAGATACATAGATAGATATCAATTTTGCTGGTTACAGGTCCATAAGCTGTTGCCATGTCTTCCAAGATCCGGCTATGCCATGCTGCTGTTGCATGTCCCCAGCCGTCGCGGCAGCTGAGGCCCTGTATGTTGCATGCCCAGCGTGGTGCGCACCATGCTGGAGGCGAGCAGCCGAAATTTCGAGCGTTTTCCAAGCGCTTGATGTGGAGAAGCGCCGGTTTTTTGGGGGGTTTACTATGAACGGTTGATGATTAATAGCTGGTTAATTGATCCAATTATAGCTGGTTAATAGCTGGTTAATGGTTAATGGTTAACCATAGAATGGTTAAATGATAGCTGGTGAATGGTCAATAATAGGTGGGACAATGGTTGGTTTACTATGGTTTACTATGAATGACTATTGATATGATAGTTTCTCAAGCCATTGGCAACCCCCAAAGTTATGGTTGGTTTATAACTATAAGTGACTAATATGGGATGATTTGGGTGTACCCCTATTTTGAGAAACCACCATATGATGGCAAATCATTCGAAAGCATTAGTGAAAGTTGGCCATGATTCGTGAGATGGATTGTGATATGGTCATGACCATCCATGATGACTGACGCAATGATGTGAAGCAATATGACCATGAGCAGTCTATAACCACAAATGGTGGTAGGATACAACTGTCAACAAGAAGGATATCGCAACCATGACTGGTTGGCCGCTTGTTCTTGAGGTTGGCTAACGATTGGCATTGTGTTTCTGGTCGCCCTCCTGCTGTAGGTACCATGGTGTCTACCAGACAGGTGTCAGGGCCTGCCTGTGGCTTCTGTTTTTCCCCAACAGCGTAAGCTTCTGGGGTCTTCAGCCCAGTTAAGCTGCGGTGTGAGCCGGTGCAGCTTCCAGGCTCAGGTTCCCGAGGTTCCAGAGGTTCCGGAAGGTTCCGGGGAGTTGCGGTGCAATTGCCAGGCAAAGTTCCGGAAAGTTCCGGAAGGTTCCGGGAAGGGGAGTTGTTCCGGGGAGTTGTTCCGGGAAGGTTCCGGGGAGTTCTGGCGCAAAGGTTCCAAAAGGTTCCGGCAAGGTTCCGGGGAGTTCTGGCGCAAAGGTTCCGGGAAGGTTCCGGGGAGTTCTGGCGCAAAGGTGCCAGAAGGTTCCGGGAAGGTTCCGGGGAGTTCTGGCGCAAAGGTTCCAGAAGGTTCCGGGAAGGTTCGGGGAGTTCAAGCGCAAAGGTTCCAGAAGGTTCCGGCAAGGTTCCGGGGAGTTTTGGCGCAAAGGTTCCGGGAAGGTTCCGGGGAGTTCTGGCGCAAAGGTTCCAGAAGGTTCCGGGAAGGTTCCGGAAGGTTCTGGAGGGTTCCGGTAAGTTCGTGCACATGTAAGGCAAGGTTCCGGAAGGTTCCGGGAAGTTGCGGCGCAGCTTCCAGTCTCAAGTTCCGAAAGTTCCGAAATGTTGTGGGGAGTTCCGATGCAGTTGCCAGGCAATG
>VSDK01026925.1:135800-166901 GCA_009767595.1 Symbiodinium kawagutii
ATTATCATTATTATCATTATTATCATTATTATTAGTATTATTATTCGCAATATCATGCTTGTTAATCACCCAGTGCGTTTTCAAAGTTCCAGCCATGCACAGGGCATCGAGAATCCCGCCAAGTCAATGATTTCACAACTCTAGGGTATTGTGGATCAATCATCAGGAAAATAACAGAGAAACACATCATTGATTTAGCTTTGCTGATGAAACAGAGAAACAAATAATTGATCAGCAAAATCAATAACAGATCAAAAGAGAAACATTGATTAGCTTTGCTATAGTGGCTTGGGGCAGTACCATGCCCCCCAAGAAAGATCATGAAGATTTCCCTCACGGTGGACCGGTTCCCAACCAGGGATGCTCGGGAACGGGCCATCCCTAGCCGTGAGTGCTCCAGCTCACCAGGAATTGGGCAACTTGTCTCCGCAACTGATGAACTTTTTCCCCTCCACAGGCGCAGCTTGTTTTGTCAGTACCAGCGAGTCCAATGAATCACAGCCAAGGGTGGTGGCTGCTTAGCGAATCAACCAATCAACCAATCAACAAGTGAACTGGTGGCTGAGTCATAGGTTGTTGGACATTATTTTGTTGGTACTGTCAACAGTCAAAAGCAAGATAAAGTAACACATTATCGTTGCTGCGGATGAAACTGGGGATGTAAAGCGACAAAATCTCCTTCGTTGCTGCTGTTGTTGGCATTCTGGGTGGCACAACTGTGTGATATTCGTAACCAATGAATGTGTTGATATGGGGGTTTCTCAAAATAAGGGACCCCCCCACATCATAAAGCATTTATAGTAGTAAACCAACCATTATAGTTAGTATATCTCCTATTACTGTGTTGCTTATTATCCCCTTGTGAATCACCATGGTTAACCATAGTTAACCATCAATAAACCAACCATTTTGGGGGGCTTTCAATTTTGAGAACACTCTGCCATAGATGAGTGCGGATGATTCACCATCACCCTGCATCATGACCTTGCCGAGTAGGATTTCGTTGTTGCTACCTGGGAATCCCTTAATTTTGACGAAGCGTGCAGTATCATCCGTTGTTGTGTAGAGCCTATATAGTGGTTTCTCAAGCCCTAGGGAATCCAAAAATCGTTAGTTTACTACTATCAATGTGACTGTCGCACTTTGGCACTTGTTAGAAAGCGAGACTTGATATCAATATTGTGAAGAAATGATATGGATCTTCGTGGGTTAACCGCTCTAGGTGTCAACCACACAAGTGGAAATGGTTCCAAGATGCAACGTGCAGTGCAGCTTGCTGATTGTTTTGCGTGCCATCTACAAATGATGCTCAAGGGCCCTTTCAGCCCCGGCCAAGTACCCAAAAGCCCAGAAGCGGCGGTAGTTGGCGACATGGATGTAGTCTGCTGGATGCGAACTGACCTGGCAAGGAGTTGGAGTAGGAATTGCTCACCCAATTCACACCGGTGAGAAAAGGGAGTTGCCAGGTCGTCCTCAATCGCCCCATCGGTCATTCGAGCGTTCATGCATCCTTTCAATGCAACGCTGGCAAAGCGTCAGTCTGCGTAGCTGTCCACGGTTGGCATTGGTCAAACCATTGCACTCTGGTTTGAGATGAAACTTGTCTCCAGTTCGGCTGACCCAAAGTGGTGTGGCGCCCAGGTCTCCTTCATAGTAGCTGCAGAGTTCGCGAAGTCGAATTTCTTCAGCTTCATGTTCATCTCTCTGTTGGATCAGCATGTTGATCCTGTGATTCTGAACGTGGATCAGCTCCTTCATCTCATCGATCTTCCACGGTGGATAGGCACCTGTGCGTAAGGCGGGTGTCTGAGTACCGGCATGTGCTCTGGTGTTGTTGTCGATGAACTCGTGTTGGATCATCGACCATTGTGGTTCTTCCTCTGGTTGAGCTGCAGTTGCTTCAGCCCGATCACCTGGAGGTAGATCTGGATTCGGGGTAGGTCTCCACAGGAACCTTGTCATTCTTTGAAAGCACTGCACCACGTAGTGAGAACTGCGCCAAAGAGCCATGCTGAAGACGATGACGATCATGGCAAAGATCATGTCAATGATGTAGTCCTGACCATCTTCAGCCTTCACGGGTACGAGGTGGTTGGTGAGGACAATGTAGCCCAGACTTCCCTTTGGCAGTGTTCCTGCGAGCTGAGGCTTGACGTTCAGCTTGTGTTTTCTTCTTGGCTGCTTGGAAAGTCTTGTCAGATTGAAGTGAGAACAAATGAGCCCTCAACCAGTCCGCCAGCAATTGGCGTGCAGCCATCTTGGTGACTCCATCGGCCAGTTGGGTTTCCGAGGAAATCCACTTGAGCTTGGTCTTGAACTCATCCATCTTCTGTTTGATGATCATGACCTCCATCTTTCTTCGCTTGTCTCCCTGAAGTTGTGGAACCTCTGCCTTGATGCTGTCGAACAAGGCCTTGGCATCAACCACCAGGGCAGATTCCATGTCAATCTCCTGGGTGTCCAAGCAACGGAGGTCAAAGTTCTCCATCATGCAGCCATGCCAAAAGATCAGCAGGTACTCCAGAGCGTCCATGGCGGCAGAACATGCCTGTGCTTCGGAGTTCAAACTGCTTCTGCTGATTCGTGCCAACTTGAAAGATCTCCAATCCAAGATGATGTAGGGCTGGTCCATGTGGCCTTGAAGAGCCTTCACATTCATCAAGAGGACGAAGTAGCCTCCCTGAGATTCGGAGTTCTTTCGGACTCCCCAGGCTGCATCACTCAAGGCAATCATGCATAATTCATGTAGCTCTCCAAGTTGGGAAAAGATGAGCCCGGTGTCGGAGTTGGTCTTGGCAAAACGGAGTAGCTTGTTGGCTTGATCAGCTACAGATCCTGTGGCTTGGGAAACTTGACCACAGAGTAAGCTCACGCTTGCACAAAGGTGTGGAGAGGTCTGAGTTGCTGGCCATTGAAGTGCTCCAAGTAGTGCTCTCAGAAGGCTGACCTCTTTGGACGTGAGCTGTCGGTTCTCGTCCTTGTCATTGAGGGTAATTGGTTTAACCTTCTGGAGATACTCCTTCTGCTGGAGCATCCAACCATCATCGGTTGGCACAAGTTGACAACCACAGAATTCAAGAGGTTGGCCGTCACCTGATTCATTCCAATGCTTGAAGGTGAACTTTTCCTTGAGGGTCTGCTTGACCTTCTGGTAGGTCTCGCTACTCTCCAATCCTCCTCCAAGTAGATCATCAACATGGAGGCCAATGGCAGAGATGAGCTGACCATTGTCGTGTAGCAGGTAGAGGCATGAGTCCAGTGGGTGAGGCCTGTACCCGATCTTCATCAAACGTCGTTTGGCTACCCTGAACCATTGTCTTGGGGCGTCTGCTTGGCCATAGATGGGTTTCAGTAACCGCATCAAGGTTCCAGGAGGCACTCCTATCAGTTGGCAGGCATCCTTGGGAATCTTGGCCCAGAGAATTCTCGTCTGAGGATCTCCTTGGAGAAAAGCTGTTGCCACATCAGCTACAAAGCAACGCCACTGAAGACATGTCATCAGAGCGAGAATCACTTGCCTGGATGACCTTGCCAGGGTCGGTGACGAAGTGTCCAATTCACCACGAAGAAGATCAGGGTCGCCAAAGCCCTGAAGAACCAACCTGGCCTTCGCCCTGCCATCACTTGTCCACTTCAGGACAAATCTTGCCTTCATCACACGAGACCAGTCGACCTTCTCCGGCTGCAGCTCGATCTCCCAGACGTTGTTCTCGAAGATTGCTGAGAGCTCGGCACGTTTTCCTTCCATGAAAGCAAGTCGGTCTTCCACTGACATGCGACTCTCTCTGAGATCGGCGGTCTCCTTGACTGCTTTCTTCTTGGGCACGGCATGGGTAGACCACACATGTCCTTTGCATCGAATGGTCTTTTGAGTGGACATCTTGTGAGTGAAATCTCCCACATAGTGCTGGCCTCGAGCTTCAGCAGCTTGCTTCGTCAGGGGATAGGGTGTCTTGCCGAACCAAGGATAATATCCAAGGTAGGCTGGATCTTCCTCATTGATGTAGACCTGTCGAGTTCCCTTCATCAAAGTGAGTCCCACCGTGGACTGAAGTTCTGCTCGGTCCAGAGGGAATTCTTGAGCACTGAAGGTGTCGGTGCGCCCAATGACATGGTTTCTGACCAAGAAGCCATCTTCGTAGCTCCAGTAGTCTTGGGTGTCTCCCAGGTAGAACTCCTGAGTCTTGGAGTCAAAGTGCCATCCTTCAGGAAGAGAAGTGGTTTCCTCATGGTTGAACAGCAAGTCGACATTGAGCTTGAGATCAGCACCATCCTGACGTGGTCGTTTCTCACGGCCTTGGGATTCACGTTCTGGTACTTCATGTACTGGGCGTGATGGTGGTTCGGTCCGAGCTTGTTGTTGACGAACCATGATGGTCTCCTGCTGTTCGAGACGTCTTCGGCGTTGGCTGAAGGTCTCATTCGGTGGGGGAACATATGTGGTGTCCACTTGGTCTTCCAAATCATCATCATCAGGGATGGGCACATCCTGACCAGTGAGTTCACCTGACCCGGCAGTCCCTGGAGTGACATCTGCAGGGGGTTGTTGTGAGGAAGGTTCTTGAAGAAGTAGAGGTGGTGATGATGGTGGTGATTGAGGTTCATGTTGTGGTGGTGATTGTGTGTCATCTTGTGGAGGCTCTGCTTCTGCTTGCGGTGGTTGAGCTGCTTCTGCTGGTGGATCTGGGGCTGGTGCAAGTTCTGGTTCCAGTTCCTCCAAGGAATGTCGATTGATCCTTCTCAGATCAACACTGCGAACCACTCGACGTTGTCGGAGTCCTGCCAGAGCTTGCTCGGCACGTTGTGCACCGTTCACCAGGCCCTCCTCATTGACAATGCGTCGGACGTGTTGACGTCCTGCACGAATCAAAACTGTTCCATGGGCCAGCCAGTACGTGTCAACAGCTCCTGTATCGGGATCATGTTGAACTGCGATGACCACGGCTGGACCCTTCCACTGAATGGTGTGGAAACGGTTGCCCGTCTCACGCCAATAGAGGCATCGTTCACCAGCTTGAAGCTCTTCGTCGTTTCCAGTGAATCTTCTCAACATGGCTCTGCGAAGCTTCACATCGATCTCAGCCTGTGCACAAGCTCCTTGGGCCTTGACCTTCAACTCCAGACGTCGTCGAAGACGATCTTGCTCAGTTTCTTGTAGTTGAAGTGGTCCTGTGCGAGCATCAGAGATCAATCCTGGGATGTTCGGCTGTCTGCCAAGTGCCAACTGCATTGGTGAGTAGCCATTCACAAAGGTATGTTGATTCAAAGTGGGCACAACCCAGGACAATGATGTGTGAAGGCCATCCAAAGTGTTGAACTGGTGCTCGGCCATGAAGATTGCCAACGAGCGTCGAAGTAGCTGGTGTCGACGTTCCACCACGGTGGTCCTTGTGTGAGCTTGACCTGGAGAGATTCGCATCTCTATGTCATGTTGTTCCGACCATTGAGTCATCTCATCACTTCCCCAGCCTGACCACTCATCGACACAAAGCTGCTTGGGTGGTCCAAAGTACTTGATCCATTCCCGCTCGATGGCTTTCTTGAGAGAGCCGCTGTTCTCATTCGGGATGGTGCGAGCAGCCATGAATCGAGTTGCGGTGTCGATCGTGACGAGGACTGCAATCTTGCGAGTTCTCGAAGTGGGGGTGTCTGCAGTGTCAACATCCATGGCACTCAGGTCAAACCAAAGGGTGTCGACCTGAACTTGCTGATTGAACTCGGTGGGTCGCTCTGCATGGGCTGGTGCTGCATGCTTCTTCGAGGCAAACTTGTTGCAGTAGGGACACTCCATGTCACGAACGGCAGCAACCACCTTCGGGCTGCAGTTCTTGGCTTCCAACATCTCCTTTCTTGGGTGCCCCAAGTTGCGATGCAGCTTGTAGGCAATGCGAATTGCCTCTTGTCCATGCTGAGTTCCAAGCTTCCGAAGGATACCAGTGAGCTCCTGGGCCTCTTGATCTTGATGGACTGCAAAGGCTTGTTCTGAAAGTCCTTCATTGATCATCAGGCCTCGAGCCAAATGCCAAGAGAGCTCAGCCTGGTAATCCTCCATCTTTCTGCAGCGATTCCCACCTTCGAGTCGAGCGTGTTCGTGGTCACCTGAGCATTTCTGACTCATGATTCTGGCCATGGCATGTTTTGTAGTCTGCAGTGATGTCGGCTTCTTCACTGGCCAATCCTCATCGTCACTGGTCAGCTTGGCTCCATAGGCACACTGATCAAAGTGTGCTCGTTCACCTGGCAAGTTGACCAATGCAGGTGTGTCCCAGGCTAAACTGCCCTTTGGATGCTCGATGTGAGCATGTGCACCTCGTCTCACCTGCTTCATGTAGATCTTCTTGGCAAACTTGAGGTGAACTTCATGGTCATAGTGCCTTCGTTCCTGAAGGTCTTCCCAGTCTTCGTCGGACTTGACGTTGATTGCTTGCATCTGACTCCACAAAGTACACTTGGGAGACAAGTAGATCTCTTCAGGCTCCAGTTCATCAATGAGCTGCAGCAATCGACGTCGATGGGATGGTTTAGTGAAGTCCCAACCATTGACAAGGCCGAAGCGCATCACCTCAGCACCCATCTGCTCGGCGGTCTGTCCAAGCAATCCTGAGCCACTGTAGATCTCGAAGATCAACTTCTTCCGGGGCATCGTCTGGTCTCGAGCTTCATGAACCAGTGACGCCGTTGCCTTGTTGGTGGAGACGAGTTGGCCTTGGATCCAAGACCACGTCTTGGTCATGGTACACTGGTCCTTCTCGATGATCTCTTCCTTGGTGAAGTGCTCTGAGAGGGGCCCGTCCTCGACGTTGACATAGGACTCCACTTCATGAAAGATGGGCTCCTCTGCATCGTCCTGGTACTGAGCCTCCGTGAGCATCTCTTCATAGCGGCTCTCGGCTCTCATGTCTTTGAGAAAGTCGGAGAGGTGCTCTGCTTTGGTGTGATCATCGCCTTGAGCTCGAAGATCAAACTGTGGATCAGCGAAATCAGAGACGTCCTGAAGATTGTCGGCCAGCTTCAGCAACATAGAGTCCTGCTTCCCTCGTTCAATGGGAATCCAACGACCTCCAAGGATTCGCATCTGTCCGCTTCCAAAGTCCACAACAGCTCCAAGTTGCTCCAGGATGGGTCTGCCAAGCAACATGGGGGTGGCGCCAAACACCACGAAGCATTGCAGTCGGCCAGGAACTTTGGCAATGAGAACTGGGAGCTCCACCATCCATCGAGCATGACCTTCGGCATCACCTCCAAAGCAAAAGGACTTGTCGCATCTCTTGAAAATGATCTCGTCCATGGGATAGCCCTGCACTTCCAACCACTTGAGATATCGAAGGACGTACTCACTGCCAGCCAAGAACGAAGAAGCTCCTTGATCCTGGATGCACATGTCAGCATCCTTGGTGATCCATCCTCCGGCTCGAACCAGAGATTCACCCTGCATGTAGGTCTCCTCCACTTCGTGGAACTCCTCGTTGGGGTCAGTGGTGAAGTCCTGATGAAGAGCCATGTTCACCATGGGATCAAGATCGATAGCTCGCTTCTTGCCTTGAGGACTGGAGCCTTGAGGTGATCCAGGACATTCTGAGGCTCGGTGCGCAGGCATGCCGCATCGAAGGCATGCCGGCTTGGAGAAGAAGGCTTTGGCTCTGGCTTTGGGACCCTTTCCGGGGGTGTATGGTGGTGCTTCCCTCATTGGTTTCGTGGCTGACTTCTTCCCTTTTCCGGGACCCTTCTTCCCACTTTTGCCACCCGTGCCTAGAGCCGCAACTGGCATCTGCTTGTGGTCGACCAAAGCCACCACTGGATAGAAGCCGCGGCTCTGTCGCAGTTGCTGCATGCGATTCTTGGCATCAATGTAGGTGGTGTAGCCTTCATCGAACTCCTGCACATTGAACAGGGATTCTTCGGTGGGACTCCTCGGTTTCAAAGAAGCCATCATCCCAGGTGCCAGCCATCGACTCCGCAGTGGCTTCGCCATCGAAGTCGTACGGTACCTCTTCCCAAGACTCTTCGCCCCAGTACGCAGCATCATCGAAGTCCCAGTCGCCCCACTCGCCCTCAAACTCATAGGTCGCATCTTCGGCGATCATAGCTTGTTGACGGCCCTTGCCTTTCTGAAATCCCTTGGGCTTCGAGGCATTCTGAGCACTTGACTTGTAGTCCTGCCCGAAAACCAGGTAGAGACTGGTCTCCACAGTGGAGATGTTCAGGTTCTTCCCGACCTGAGTCTGGATCAACTGCTGCTGTTCCTTGGTGAGAGCAGCTCGTCGAAGCATCAGCCATCCTGTGAGCTCATCAGGCAACGAGATCTTCACTCGTTTCACTTCTCGCAAGGCTTGATGGAAATCCGTGACATATTCCATCATGGTTTGGTTGGGCTTCCTCTGAACCTTGAAGAAAAAGGTATCAAAGATGGTACTCATCTCAATGCGTTCATCGTATTGCCATTGTTTGTCCAACCGTTGCAGCAGGATTTCCAACCCTTTCTCCGACTCTAAGGCTTTGAGGTCCAAATCTTCGCACTGAGTCCAGCTAGCCCCATCCAAGACAGCTAGCACGTTCATGGCAACTTCCTTTCCCCGGCCCTGGATCCCCAAGCGACGTGCGTAGAGACTCACTCGCTTTCGCCATTCCTTGTACCCGATCAGGGTGTTGTCGAAGCGAGGAACGAAGTTGTCCTTGATGTAAGATTCGCTCCCGGAAGCGCCAGCAGATCGAGTCGGTGACTCCGGCATGGCGCGGCACAAGGATCGGGAGTTGTTAGAAAGCGAGACTTGATACTACCAATGTGAAGAAATGATATGGATCTTCGTGGGTTAACCGCTCTAGGTGTCAACCACACAAGTGGAAATGGTTCCAAGATGCAACGTGCAGTGCAGCTTGCTGATTGTTTTGCGTGCCATCTACAAATGATGCTCAAGGGCCCTTTCAGCCCCGGCCAAGTACCCAAAAGCCCAGAAGCGGCGGTAGTTGGCGACATGGATGTAGTCTGCTGGATGCGAACTGACCTGGCAAGGAGTTGGAGTAGGAATTGCTCACCCAATTCACAAATATCTAATACAGGATGATTTGGGGGTGCCACGATTTCGAGAAACTACGGTATTGAAATGATTTTGAATTCTGTCATAGCATTGTTGTTGTTGGTTGTCATCGTGGGCATCCGTCATCGTTGTCATTATTGTCAAGGTAGACCATTATTGATTTGATTAACACTAATTGACTTTTATTAGTCATGTGAAGCGTATATTCCGCAGACCTGGGGTCTAGTGAAGCCAGGCGAAACACAATTCAGAAACGCTGCTGCGTTGGTCGTTGTCCTAGAAATTATCATCCTGACTCAACAGGAGGCATCCAACAGGTTGATGAGTAAATGAATAGTTGTCAACTGGTGCTAATAGTTACTCATATATATCTATATATGCACTAATACATGCTATGAAGTTTTTTTGATGTAATCAGAGATCCATGATTTATCCTATCCGTTACTTATCCTTGATGTAATCCATGATGTAATCCTTGAAGTTGACCCTTGAAAACTTCCGATTTTCACCCAGCGCTCCAGCTACCGCAGCTTCAACGGCAATAGCCACAGCTGGATGCCATTGCACCATGTGCCCAACGCCCGAGCATCACCCACCTGTGCACGTGACGCCACGCACCTGGCCCCGCAGATTCCTATCACGACACCGTGCTGTCCATCGGAAATTTGATGCGGACGTACATCATCGACTCGGTCGCTTGGAGCAGGGTGTATTCCTCGTACCGCGACCATAGTGGTGGTTTTCCAGGCGAACTTTTGGCACTTTGGGGACGGGGTATCCCCTAGATGAAGGCAGTGGACATCCATCTGATTGGGCTTGACATCGCCGCCGAAATCTGGGAGGAGTGAATTTTTTTGTGGGTTGATCGCGCTTGATTCAAAATCATTGGGAAATCTCGACCATGAACTACAAACCATCATGTCATGTTTATGCGTTGAGGCGTTGAGGACCATTGCCATGATCAACCATCACAAGGGTCGCTCTCCATTATATACACCATGATGATATATCCATATTCTCAATTAGCAATCCAATATTTACAATCATCACCAACGTAATATTCACAATGGTCATTACAATTCCAATATTCACCCAATGGGAACCTGAGGAAAATTCATGCTTGAATTACCTTTCCAATATTACTAAGCCAATATTTTGATTGACCCAGTGAATATTCCATTACTTACTGACCCAACCTTCACCAATGAACATCCCTGGAATCCCTTTCTTGGAGATCAGTAACCTGAGTGCCATGACGCACCCAGGACCACCAAGAAATGCAAGCGTGGCGCTTGTACTCGCTGGTCCCTTGTCAGCGCTTGGCGCTTAGCGAACAGCTGGGGCTTGGCGAAGCGTCACAGCTAGCCAGGGGGTCTATCAATAGAGGAGGCATACGATTGATATATGGTGGTTTCGACCTAGCCAGTTTGGGGACCCCAAAAATGGTTGGTTTATTACTACAAGTGGTTAATAAACTGGATGATTTGGGGGGTACTCCTATTTTGAGAAACAACTATATCTAGTTGGGTCGTGATATACCTATCAAGGATCCCAACCATGCCAAAGGGCCTATCCCTGACTGTATTGGGCCAAGGGCTTTGGATGACATTATCAGTAATCAAACAGAGATGGATTAACATGCTACCTTTAGACTAGTTGCAACAGTGGTATGTGAACAGTCAGGGGTGGTATAGAGCCGCAGCTAAAGGAAAGCTTCATTTCTAGTGGCTACGACTAGATGTGCATTTGAGGTTAGTCCCCCGGGATACAACCATGGGAAATCGCCCTTTTAGGTAGCTAAGAACCCCTGTAAGCATGGTTAGTATGCAGTTACTTGCGCAGTGGGCATGGCACATCCATCCATGCGTTACTTCCCAAGCCGTCCAACAAGTTGCACATCTTTACGACTGCGACATCCACCTGGGAAGTGATTTGTGGACAAAAGTCACAGCTGTTCTTCGTTTTTTCATCGACCATAGGTAGCGCCTAGGTATGGTTCAAGCTGGTTCCACTAACCCTTGGCATGTTTTTGATATCAACCATAGCTAGGGTTCTAATCGACTTGCGCAAAAAGACACAAGTTTGGACTTGTAAACAGCCCAGGCAAACAAGATCTGGGTTTTGAATCGCCTCTCACCTCATCTGCGAGCTTCAGACATGTAAGGCCATGGCCAAACGGTCGTCATCTTGGCTGATCAGACCCAGCTCACCGTAGATTCGTGACATTTGTGACACCCAGCTAGTATGACCAGATCCGTTTGCTTTGTGACCCAGATTATTCCGATATGGTTGCCCAATGCCCAGCCACATCTTTTCGTTGATGCGTTTTCAAATTTTGTATCAAATGATTAGGAGTTGCAGGCCTAAAGCTGGTAATTCACCACTCATTCACCACAAATTTGATGCTAGATCTATATTCATCAGCCACTTTTATCATAGCTGGTGAAGCTAAGCCAGAGCGACCCGGCATCCACACTTGGACTGTGAACGGCTGGTGCCATGGCTGATGCCAAGAGAACAAAGCAAACCCCTGATTCATAAGCTACCAATGAGTGGGAAAGTTGATGGAAATTTGATGGATCATTTGGGACTTGATTTGTGTTTAACTATGATCAGTTACATTCATTTTTAATGGTTGTTTCCAAAAATGGCTACCAATGATTAACCAATGATTAACAATGTTGGATATGCTGGCATTGTTCATTTGCGACTTGATTTGTAAGGATTTATCATAGGAGTTACACAGCCCAATTTTTGGGTGGAAACCTGCCAGCAATTCCTGCAATGTCGACCGGTCGCAGCGGCTATGTCAGCAATGCTTTGGAATCTGCAAGTGAAGATCATTCTGACATTGTCATTGTGACGCTGCGGTCCTTGAATGGAGAGGAATCCGCTCTGAGAATCTCTCGCACCACCCTGGGCCGAGAAGTCCACAAGATGGCCACAGAGACTCTCTCGGCAAAGCGAGGTGGAAAAGTCACTTTGCATTATGGTACATCGAAGTTGATACTGGGTCAGAGCTTGCAAGAGCAAGGCCTTCTAGGTAATGCTGCTGCATTGTCATGCACATTCGGCAAGACAGATTTGTACCGCGCATGGTTGTGCGTTCGAGGTTTTGAACATCCTGAAGAAGAGTTTGCGCTTGATGGAGTGACAGCGGTAAAAGGTGCCATCCAGGGCGTTTATTTGCGCAACCTCCCACGCAGCCTTGAAGAGCTGGAATTTGGAAATGACTTCAATGAAAGCCTGGATGGTGCGACCTTGCCCAGCAATCTGCAAAGCTTGACGTTTGGCAGTGATTTCAACCAGAGCCTGGATGGTGCGACCTTGCCCAGCAATCTGCAAAGCTTGACGTTCGGCTCGCTGTTCAACCAGAGCCTGGATGAAGCGACCTTGCCCAGCAATCTTCGAAGCTTGGCGTTTGGCAGTGATTTCAACCAGAGCCTGGATGGTGCGACCTTGCCCAGCGATCTTCAAAACTTGACGTTTGGCTTTGAATTCAACCAGAGCCTGGATGGTGCGACCTTGCCCAGCAATCTTCAAAACTTGACGTTTGGCTTTGAATTCAACCAGAGCCTGGATGGTGCGACCTTGCCCAGAAACCTTCAAAGCTTGACGTTTGGCTGGAGGTTCAACCAGAGCCTGGATGGTGCGACCTTGCCCAGCAATCTTCAAAGCTTGACGTTTGGCTTGAGGTTCAACCAGAGCCTGGATGGTGCAACCTTGCCCAGCAATCTTCAAAGCTTGATGTTTGGCTTGTGGTTCAACCAGAGCCTGGATGGTGCGACCTTGCCCAGCAATCTGCAAAACTTGACGTTTGGCTCGCTGTTCAACCAGAGCCGGGATGGTGCGACCTTGCCCGGCAATCTGCAAAACTTGACGTTTGGCTCGCTGTTCAACCAGAGCCGGGATGGTGCGACCTTGCCCGGCAATCTGCAAAACTTGACGTTTGGCTCGCTGTTCAACCAGAGCCGGGATGGTGCGACCTTGCCCGGCAATCTGCAAAACTTGACGTTTGGCTCGCTGTTCAACCAGAGCCGGGATGGTGCGACCTTGCCCAGCAATCTTCGAAGCTTGACGTTTGGCTCGTCGTTCAACCAGAGCCTAGATGGCGCGACCTTGCCCAGCAATCTGCAAAGCTTGACGTTTGGCTCGAGGTTCAACCAGAGCCTGGATGGTGCGACCTTGCCCAGCAATCTTCGAAGCTTGGCGTTTGGCAGTGATTTCAACCAAAGCCTGGAAAAGCTTGACGTTTGGCGGGGACTTCAACCAGAGCCTGGATGGCGCGACCTTGCCCAGCAATCTTCGAAGCTTGACGTTTGGCAGTGATTTCAACCAGAGCCTGGATGGTGCGACCTTGCCCAGCAATCTTCAAACCTTGACCTTTGGCGGGGACTTCAACCAGAGCCTGGATGGTGCGACCTTGCCCAGCAATCTGCAAAGCTTGACGTTTGGCTCGAGGTTCAACCAGAGCCTAGATGGTGCGACCTTGCCCAGCAATCTGCAAAGCTTGACGTTTGGCTCGAGGTTCAACCAGAGCCTAGATGGTGCGACCTTGCCCAGCAATCTGCAAAGCTTGACGTTTGGCTCGAGGTTCAACCAGAGCCTAGATGGTGCGACCTTGCCCAGCAATCTGCAAAGCTTGACGTTTGGCTCGAGGTTCAACCAGAGCCTGGATGGTGCGACCTTGCCCAGCGATCTTCAAAACTTGATGTTTGGCGGGGAATTCAACCAGAGCCTAGATGGTGCGACCTTGCCCAGCAATCTCCAAAGCTTGACGTTTGGCTTGTTGTTCAACCAGAGCCTGGATGGTGCGACCTTGCCCAGCAATCTTCGAAGCTTGACGTTTGGCTCGTCGTTCAACCAGAGCCTGGGTGGTGTGACCTTGCCCAGCAATCTTCAAAGCTTGACGTTCGGCTCGCTGTTCAACCAGGGCCTGGATGGTGCAACCTTGCCCAGCAATCTTCAAAGCTTGTCGATGCAGGGCATTGTCTTGAGTTGCCTGTAAATGGGCTTAGTATTGACATTCTAGTGCCACAGTTTCGGACAGCCATCGGCATTTTCATGCCAAAGTCTCGCACTGCTGCAAAATGAGCAACTGATCTGCTAGCAGGTCCGTTAGGTCCTAAACTTCTAAGCCGCCTTTGGTTGACCTAAGTCTCGTCATATATCTAGCCACAAAAAGGTGTTTCTCAAGTCATATGGGACCCCTCAGTTATTATCCAATATTCAGCGTTCAATAGCCTGTAACCAATCATTTTGGGGTCCCCCTATTTTGAGAAACTACCACATATAGGCGGCCGACCATAGCAGTCCCCTTGATATGTCGTGAAGCATCGCCACCGAACGCTAGTCACACACGGGGAGCTTGCCGCTGTGCCACCAAGGCCAAGGCACGTGTGGCGATCATGGAGGCGGGACGCGAAGAACACGGTGGGAGTTTGTCATAGTTAAGGTGAACCCTTAGTTGCTAGAGAATCTATGGGTAACAATGGTTCATCAGTGGTTCATCAGTGGCTAATCAATGGTAAATCAATGGTTTACGGTCAATTAAATCATTGAATCTAATTGCTTCACGAACGGTTTAAAGGACTCAATGGCGAATAGTGATGAAACATGAGGGTCAATGATGTTTATATTGATCATGGATAGTCGTAGTGAACAGTGGATAGTGATGGTCATTAATGCTTCAGAACACAAGAATGGTTGTTTAGTACTGCTTGGTTGTATCGTTAGGAATCATCATGGCTGATTCGTCAATCATGACATTGAGCGACCTTCATTGACGAGCCATGATGCACTAACCATGCGTAGCCTCACTAAACCACGATGTTTGCTGATGGATATAAAATGAACCATGGGGTTACTGGTGTTCCATGCTGCTTTGTGGGTATCACTGATGGTGATTGATCATTACCTGTCATTGTTTGATTATCGTTACCTATGATGGTTAACGATGCTGAATGATTATAATATAACGTGCGTGGAATGGAATAAATCCGGCAGCCACCACATAGAGGGGTGGATTAAGCCCCACAAATTGGGAGAAGCCACGTGTTATCTGCTTTTTTCATCAGAATTGTGTGACCCCAATTTGGAGACACTATTTGGGTTTGTCCAGAAATGGTTTGCCCCACAAACTGGCAATTTACCTAGTGATATAATGATTATCATTAATTTGTTGGTATCACCATTTATCGACAAACCCATATGCTTTTGCCATGCGTCACAGAACCAATGGATGACAACTCACATTTGTTTGAACATGCCCAGCACTGGTCAAGACAAGCGACTTACCACTTTTGGGGGACCATGGTAGGAGAAAGACATTGGGAAAGTCATGGTGGAACGGTCTATCGGTCTAGCAGTAAATGAACATGTTCCCAATAGACCATTTGTACTAACAGGTTGGGGGTACCACAACTAGCGGATAGATCCAACTTCATACATCAGTAGAAGCTTTAATAGTCGAACAATGACAGGAGTATACCACAAGGTGCCTTATGAGTTGGTTTACGAGCACCTTGACTGGGGTTGATTACCAGTTATAGGGGATTATAAGCCATCTTCTAATTGCTGGGGCCCACCTTGCACCTAAACAATGAAAAAGAAACATCCAACCATCAATCGGGAGACTTTGCCAGATCATCCGAACAACAATCTGGAGGGCTAACAAGAATTTCGATGAAAACCATTCGGTCCATTCTGGGCATGTGCACTAGGGGTTGGACCTACGGCCATATATCAAATAGCCAAAACACCTGACACGATCAGTGTTATATCTCTACAGATTTAGCCGCAAACAGTCGTATCTTCTTCCGACCTGGTTCAGCCATGCATCTCCATATACATGTGCATGATTACATGCTGGTGAACTAATCTGGAAAATCCACCATTGATACTTGTCTACCCACAAGGAACGTTGATGTTTAATGACTTTGAGCTCGCAGCTTAAGTTGCAGAGGGCATCATTTTCAACAATGGCTTGTCATTTTCTGTGCCAACCACTTTCTCTGAGTATAGTCCGTCACACCTGGGCGCGGCACTAGTACGGCTGCGTATCTTGACGCTGATTTGTGTCGCCAAGTTTCACTTGGGCCAGTCATGGCGAGGTGGATCCCATCCTGGATGATTACAAGCAGATGATCTATGTGGAGGACAGCGTTGCGCAAAGCGATGCTCATTTGGAAGCTTGGGGGCCTGCCAACTCACCGGATGAGCGCCGCGAGCCACCCACATGGTCAATTTTCATAGTGAGTATCCCCAAGTTAAGCCAACTGGTTTCCCATCAAGCCATGGTACCCCCCCAATTTCTTTGCAGCACCAATGGTGCCTCTTGACAAGGGTGCTTCTTCAGAGCATTTTATCTTAACAATGGTGAATTGAATTCATAAACCCAGGGTTTAGCTGTTTAGCTTCATCTGCTTGGTTGACATGAACCCAACAGATATAATCTATGAATGGTTGACGAATAGTCAACTGATGATGGCTGATGGTGATGCAATGATGATGAATGACGGTCAATGATGGACACTCGCCGACCATAAGGCTTAATCAAGTATCATCAATGATCATGAACCATCATGAAAATTGACAAACCATGAATAGTGAAACCATCCACCAATCAT
This sequence comes from Symbiodinium kawagutii, assembly GCA_009767595.1. Taxonomy (NCBI): domain Eukaryota; class Dinophyceae; order Suessiales; family Symbiodiniaceae; genus Symbiodinium; species Symbiodinium kawagutii. The sequence goes on from VSDK01026925.1 coordinate 152,464, forward strand.
CATTGCTTGGATGATCATCCCATTTATACAGTAATTGTTTAGTGACCATGGTCACCTATCTACCACTGGTATAACCGACGAAACGGCAGTTCCAATCCCCATGATTGCTTACCAGCTGGTAACTTATACCCTAGCAGGTAGCTTATAACACCTATGAGGTAGCTTATACCCAGGTACTCATAGTTGGCTTAAGTGACCCCAGTTACTAACCATGGCAAAACGTTGGCGCCGTGGGATTTTCCGCTGCGCCAGGAGAGCCAGTCCTTGCTCCAGAAGTCCATCCACATCAGCAGACAGCTCTCGCGCGCCATGTGACCATGCAGCAACCGCGATGGGTTGGTGGCCAGGGTGGTGGTTAGATGGCCAGGTTAGATGGCCCAGTTGGCCAGGTTAGATGATCAGGTTAGGTGGCCCAGTTAGATGATCAGGTCCAGGTTGGTATAGCAGATGGCCAGAAACCAGATGGCTTGGTCTACAGAGTACGCTTGGATGCAACTGCTGTGCTTACAAAACCAGATTAGTGAAGGTTGCCGTGCCCTAGAGCAGTTCATGTGCCAGTTGGTACAAGGGAGTAACATCTTTGATTTTTTGTGGATAAATGCAGATAATCATTCCGATTTTATGTTTTGTTTGTTTTCTTTTTTTTATGCATGCGAGGAAGCCAGCCAGCCAGCAAGGCAAGCAAAAGCAAGGCAACACGCTAAGGCAGGGGCAAAGCAAAGCACAGCGAACAAAACCACCCGGCAAGCAACACACCCAAGCAATCCAGGAATCAAGGACGAGGCCGTCGAAAAGGGCCAGAACTCAAAGCAGATTGGTGTGTTGGCCCTGCGATCTGGCGACTCTGCGCAGCCCGGCTGGGTATAAGCGCTGGTACTTAGCAAGCGAGTTCGGCTCCAAAGCAGCATGGCTGCCAGCCTTAGCTTCAACCAGCAGATGTTGGGGGAGAGCGTCTGCGGAGAGATCTTGTGAGGCCTTGTGGGGAGATCTTGTAGATTTTATAGAGACCAGGTACAGAGATCTTCCTGGGAGGTCTCTTGCAATGGCAAGACATGTCATAGACAGACCCCAGCGGCTGTGCAAACCCTCGAAAGGATATGAGCAAACATCATTCTGTTGGGAAGCACCTTCACTAATGTGTGCAAGACTTGCATTGAATTTCACGATTTCAAGTGCTTGCCCACATCTACTTATCCAAGACTCATGTACTAAAATATGTACCAGTATAGATATAGAATAGATACATGCATAAATGCATATCTACAGCCACATACTTCAGATTTTCCCAGCCACATCTTTCAACACGTAGAACTGGATGTGCATCTGCACTGGCCCTTGGGCACTGGTTACATCACCATATGGGGGACAGTTCCCCCACCAGCTATCGGCTCCAAACCTGGAACCCCTGGAAGTTGCGTTGCCAGCAGTTTCTAGCCGTGCACCAGTGGAATGGCTCCAACCCAGGGATTACCAGAGACCAACCACCATGATGAGACCACTAAGCACTACCTGCTTGGACTTAGTCTCTGCTCCAAGCAGGGGATTACCAGAGACTAACCACCATGATGAACACTTAAGATGAAACCACCAGAGCAGAGACTAAGTCCACCAAAGCATTGCTAGTTGAAACCTTAACATGAAACCACTACGCACTACCTGCACTGCTTACCTGCAGTAACCACTTGATCAACCAATTCCAATGATTTCCAACCACGTCTCCGTGCTGCCCCGGCCAACGCCACGCAACGCCGTGGTTCGTTGCCCCAGGTTTCGCCTGGAAAGTTTCCACATGTTTCTGCTGGGGCATACCGCGGCAGAGAGGCAGCAGATGATGCAGGACCGCAACGACACGGTCCCAGGAATGGTTTTTGTAGGTTATTCATGGAGAACTTCATCTGCCCATGATGCACTGACTTCGTTTTGTTTCATGACATACATGAAAGACTGTACCGCGCAATCAAAAACCCACATGAAGAAAAAATGGCTCGCATATCATGACAAACACCGGAAAAGCCGCCATGATAAGCTTTTCGCATTGGACTGTCTGTCTACACTGCATGAGGGTTCGGATATAAGATGAAAGACGGAGACGCTGGCTCATAATTACGGACTGAGAACAAATTCGGGCACATGTGTGATACATGTGATACACACACATACACAAACCTATGTAATTATATATAATTCTAAAAAATTCTAAATGCAAAAATGAATAGACATATATATATATATGGATCTAAGTTTAAATATAAATATATATATATCTGTGTAAATATATTTCTCTATATATATATATATCCATCTCTCTCCATACACATATCTATATATCTATCTATCTATATACAAATACATATATATGCCTATTCGCATATAGATATGTCTATATACACGTGTATATGTATGTGTATGCGTCGCCATCAGGAAGAACGTGGAAGCAACCAGAAATACCTCCCACGAAAAACAAAAGGCGTTAAGCATTACAACAGGGAGGTATTTCTGCTTGCTTCCCGGCGGGACCGCGAGAGCGGCCATGGTTGACTACCCAGTTCAAGCATCATTAACCATCATTGACCATGGTCATGAATAAGGTAGCTCATTACCTCTATAACCATGGCAAGTTGCCAGCTACCACCTAGAGATGCACATCCAGCCATACCCAGTTCAACCATCCCTTAACGTCATTTCTGCTCCGTTTCTAAGGCAGCCTTCGCCGCCATGTCAAGCCTCGCGCAGGACCTGAGCTTGGATTTGATTGAGGAGAACTTCGAGACTGCTTCGAAGCTCTACGAGGCCACCCTTTGTGGCTGGAGCTGGAGGTTAGAAGATTGAACCACAGTGATTAGTTCGTGGTTAACCATGGTGGTTAACCATAGTGGTTGGTTTGTCGCTAATGATATTGGTTTTGTTTAATGATGGTTATTTGACGCTGAAGAGTGGTCGAATGATGGTTGATAGTGGCTAAATCATGGCTTGAAGTGCTTAACCTGGTTGACTGTGGGTAAATAGAAGAAGCAGTTACTGAGCCATAGTTGGGGAACAACGTGGTTGGCTAACGATATATCAATTGGTCGGCAACTCCGTTATGGTTGATAGCCGTTAATCAACAATGATTGCAAACTTACTATTCAAAAATGTTAGAACAATTGCAAACAGTTCGAATTGGGTTGTCAATCGTAAACCCTCTTTACTCTGATGACTTGTGATCAAAAATGTGTGACGTGAACAGCGGTCCACTGTCCCGAAAAGCTGGCAAGAAGCAAACACAATAGGAACGCAAGCAAACAACTAATCCAGTTCAATAGAGAAAGCAGTGCGGAACTGATCATGATTGCGTGCGTTTCTTCCAGATGATTATCTGTGCTTTTCCGTGTCTGTGTCTCCGAAGGTACCGCAACCGTCATCAAACATTGCAACTCTTATCATTTGTTATCAGCTCTCACCAGCCTAGTTGGTGGTTTGGAACCTTTTTTTTATATTTTACACCGATATTTGGAATGGTTTGATTGACTGATATATTTCAAAGAGGTTGACACCACCAACCTGCAACCATCAAGCATCAATCAAGCGAATCAAGCATCAATGAATCATGAACATCATCAGTCTGTCACCAGCTTTTGGAGCTCCAAGCCAACTCCAGCAATTGCAAATAGTGGTGAAATGAAGCCCAACAACCCACACCGCGATGGTTGACTATAACCGTGGGATTGGCTATAGCCACCAACCCTACACATGTTACAAGCCCTACAGCCATTGGAGCACTGGCGATACTCAACTCAGGGCGCGGCGAACCCAACGACGGCCCTGTGTCATGGCAGGTCCAGCGATTCATGGTGAATGGCGAACGACGCTCAACAAATGGTTAAGGAATGGTTAAGGAATGGTTAATGAACGGTTAATGAACGGTTAAGTTGCCAACTAATCATGGTAGACAATGCTTAATGATGCTTCACAAATGGTTGTAAAAGAACCAACTGATGATCAATGATGATTCATTGTAGATCCAGGTCTTCATAAACCACTGTTTTACCAATGATGTGATTCACCAAACAATTTTGGATGGTTTGATTAATGTTGGTTTCTGATTAGTATCTACCTGTTGGTTTCATCTATTTTCATTACTTTAGGGGGGGGTACACTAATCAGAAACCAACATTACTAAACGCTGGATCTACTACCACTTTGTTCGTGTGAAAATCTCCTGATCGAGCTGACCTTCCACTGGACCCTGGGAGCCCTTTCCCGTACCACGACCGGGCACCTGAAGCGTCGCGCAACGCGCGGCTGGCAGATTGGAATGAATACCTTGAACCTGCTCGTGGGGAGCCGCAGCACTGGTCACCCGGTCGACTGGTTTCTGGGGATTTCTGCAGTCATTGGTGAAAGAAGTACAACGGGGTTGTATAGCAGTTGTAACCATTAATAATGGTTTATAATAGGGATTACAAGAATGTTGATTGATCAATGGTTATGAGCCAAGTACAAGGGGTATGGCTTTTACAATGGGCATCAATGACTGCAACCATTGCTAGTTGCGATGATATGATGCAATTGACAATCACCTACTGCTATTTTTCCATTGCAGAATTCCGATTCTCCATTGCTGGTATTCCATTATTTGCTATAGTATTTGCCGAATTCATACGATTCCATGTGGTGGTTTCCTAAAATACAAATCATCCAACGCAAAACATTTATAGAAATAAACCATCCATATCTTTGTGGTACCCCTATGGCTTGAGAAACCCCAATAGAGTAGCTGGTTAGGCATTATTGTTGGTGACTATCCCCCTATTATCAACCTCTGCTATTACCCATAAAACCATTGTTCACCATATAATCCGCAAGGGATCTAATTTTGAGAAACCACCCATACTGGTGTGATTCTTGGTTATCATCCCTTGACAACCACTATAAGAATTCCCTATGAAACCATATAGAACCATCTATTCGAGAACCTAAAACCACCATGTAGATAAATATTTGTCATCATTAGCCGCTATAAACCCTCCACTGTTGTGGGTTCCCTGTGGCTTAAGAACCCCTCATGTGGCTATGGGTCAATGTTAACCTACCAACAATCTGGGAGAATAACCAACAATAATACGGAAACGAGCTGGCTAATGATGGGGGAACTAGGGGGACTAGCTGGGTGAACTGACCCATAGCATCCCATAGCCATATCACCATTGCTACTGTAACCATGAAGGGAACTAATGGTTACATTGGCTCATAACAAGTACAGCAATGGTTGACAGATAGCGCCCCCAACCACTTATAACTTGGTTTATAACTAACCCAACTAGGGTGATTTCTACCAGTTATAGGGGTCATAACCCAACAAAAATAGGTGGTTTGGGGCCCACCGAACGTAGGGGGACTAGCCGGTTGAACTGACCCAGCTGGCCATGTAAGGTTCAACAGCACGGTCAGGAGACTTCCCCACGGAGCTCCGCTCAGGCCTTCAGCGTCATCCCCAACTTGGAGATGATGATCCGGGAGCCCCAAGGCTGCCCGGTGCCGTCGATGAAGAGAGGAGCTTTCTGTGAAGAAGATCAAGTGCTGGTGGATATGGTGATGATGGTTGTAACGATGGTTTATTGATGGTTTATTGATGGTTTATTGATGGTTTATTGATGGCTTGTTGATGGCTGATTGATGGTTTATAATGGTTATTTCCGGTTAGTTCAAACCATGCTTAATGCTGGCTCACAATGATTAATCTTAATAATTGATGGTTGGTCGATGGTTGATAGTGGTTAGTTGGGTGTTCATGATCACTAACAGGGGTAAAGATACGCGCAAACCCCCCAGTTCGCCCACAGGGCGAACGGGGGGGTTTGCGCGTAATAGTTTATGGTTTATAGTTTTAGGGTTTTAGGGCTTATGGTTTTAGGGTTTTAGGGTTTATGGTTTCAAGGTTTTATCGTTTTTCTCAAAGGTTTTTAGGTTTTTGGCTTTACGGTTTAGCTTTTTAGGGTTTATGGTTTAGGGTTTTAGGGTTTATGGTTTTAGGGTTTTAGGGTTGTGTGTCTCCAGAATGCAAGCAAAACACAGGTCAAGGACCCCGAACGCCGTCAAGATACGCTTCATGTCACACATGTGCATTTTGTCCTGTAAAAACCAATGTTTTTTGACGTTCCAAGACGCTGACGACAGAGGCGCGGGCAAACAGGGGTATTTGCCAGTAAAGATACTAGGAATAGCCACAGGCTACTGATTGTTCATATATTGGCGAATGATGTTTGACAACCGGGAATACAGAAACGGTCGATAATCGTTACCTATGGTGCATGGTGGATTGACATGTTGAATCATACGGGATCATGATCACAAATAGGAAGCTCTATGCCTTTACAACAGGTGGGTAAAAACCAACAATTGACGCGCATATCGTCGTATCACCAGTAGGCTGTCTATGCACGGGTGTTTTCCCAGGTTGTCCTATTTAGAGTGGGTATCAAATAGAATGAGCATCAAATCGGCTGGTTCAGGGCTACCCTTTAACGAACACATCAATATGGGTGTTTCTTAGAAGAATAAGCCCCCCCCAAGTGTTGGTTGATCAATTACATGGTTCATAAAGGATGATAACTGGGGGTCTCCCTATTATTTTAAAAAACATATGGTTGTGGGTCAAAACCCTGTACCCCTGCTTCCCCCATCATTAACCTTTGTTTTCCCTATTATTACTGGTCATTATCCCCCATTATTGGTTGGTAAATATTGACCCATTGCCATATCACTGAAGTACTCAAGATGGATCAGTGAGAGCCATGAGGGCTCCCCAATAGGTGCATTGCCATATTGGGAAAGCAATCGTCCACGGTCACGTGATTTTTGGTCATCCCACATCGCGAGGTTCTCGCTGTTGCAATGGTCATTGTGTCACTATGTTTGTTTCTGGGACAAGCAGTATTCATTTACCATTTATAATACATACCGATAGATGATACTGTACTATCCAGTGGATTCACATTTACTGTTGTAAGTTCACAGGTGGATTGCCGGACTGTGACTGTGTCAGTTTCTGCGGTAAGATGCTGCAAATAGTTCGCGACACACCACAAAGATTACATAGAAGCATATGGCCAGCTGGGTTAATGTTGGTTTCTGATTAGTGTAACCCCCCCTAAAGTAATGAAAATAGATGAAGCCAACAGGTAGATACTAATCAGAAACCAACATTAATACCAATCATCCAAAGACAGGGTAGTGAACCCATCCCAACAAGTTCGACCAGTAACTGGTCATGACTTTGGGATGAGAACCGCAGTGCGTCGTACGTACGGGGCCCATTTCAATAGGCCGACCTTTCGCTTCATTTCGGGGCTAGGTTCATACCCAAGATCCCCAGCATTTTCTGAACATGCTTCGTTGAACGGTGGTAGGTTGAGAAGGTTTGAGAATGGCTGAGGATGCTTGATAATGTTTATGTAATGTAATGTAATGTATTGTAATGTGTTGTATTGTAATGTAATGTAATGTAATGTAATTTTATGTAATGTAATGTAATGTAATGTAATGTAAGTAATGTAATGTACTGTAATGTACTGTAATGTACTGGAATGTAATGTGCTGAATTGTAATGTAATGTAATGTAATGAAATTTAATGTAATGTAGGTATGTATGTATGTATGTATGTATGTATGTATGTATGTATGTATGTATGTATGTATGTATGTATGTATGTATGTAGGTAGGTAGGTAGGTAGGTAGGTAGGTAGGTAGGTAGGTAGGTGTTCTGTATACATATACGGGCTCTCAATTGGGGTATCCACCATCAAAAACCCACTTGCCAGGGGCATGATTTGGGATCCCCTATTTTGAGAAACCCCGGCATGGCCGCATTAATACATGGCAAACATGGCCAGGAAGCTTCGATGTCTGGCTCTGATGCATGCATGAAGAAGACCATGCCAGCACTGGGGCCTGCATCAGCGTAAAATCAGAATCTGTCCACGCAGCAGCCGATGAACATTTGACACGTGGACACCTCAAAGACATGCGACTGTCGAAATTGCACAGCAACATTTGCACCCTAACAGCATTTCCCCCTCGCATGATTTACGCTGGTTTCTGGATATCTCCAAATCATGCATTCCAGTAGTCGCCATCTATGCAACCGGTCTCCAAATCTCTCGCGCAATGACTATCACTCAACCGGATTGTTGGCTGGCATTGCTCATGCCCCTAGGTATACTCCCCTGGCATTGTTTGCTTTTGTCACCATTGGTCACTTGCCATGTCAACTCAATTAGCATCAATCCCCAAGAGTGACTTGAGTTGGTTCTCGCGAGATTGGCTGGGTCCTCCCCCTCAGCTCCCCCAACGCCTCGCAAAGATTTGCGGTAGTGGCCGTTACCACCTCGGCCCCCAGGGTTTCAGCGGTGAAGGAATCGGTTCCAAAGGCCCCACCTCCATCATTTATTATGATTTATCCATTTGTTCAGCCTCACTTTCGGCATGAAGCTCCTCCCACTGTGGTCTCGGCCAATGGATTTGAAAGCCATGTGCTCTTTGACCAAGCATAATGGTTGATTGGTTGGATGGATGGTTGATCAATCATGAACAGCCTCCCGGGGTCCCATGTCAGTATGCGTCAGTGTTCTGATGCCAATGCCAGGGCTTAAGCTTGCTCGCAGCATTTGATCTCAATGGCCAGGCCGGGCTGAAACTGGGTCATTAGCAAGGACGGAAGACTACGCAGCAGGGAAGAATTACTTTTCGTCCAAATCATTTTTGTTTTTCGAGGGGCGGTCTGGAGGGTTCTGTGACAGGTTTGCCAAGCCTTCCTGGAGCCGGGCACGACAAGTCTGAGAGTCTTAGGTCGGATCCCAGGGTTGGTTGTGAAATCTTGCTGTTTTGCACATGGCATCCAAATGGCACAACATGGTGGTTGATCACCTGAAACGCGTCCCCTTTCCTTTGCTCATCAGTGTCCGTCTTCATGTGATCATCCTTAGTGAATCGTGTATGATCTTCCCCGTCATCATGGCTACCTTCATTGTCACCCGGCATTATCACCCATATTCTGCAATTGATCACCGACCCCGCGTAACCATCCTCGTTGGCAATGATCCACCATGTGCCTGCATGACCGTCATGCTCCCACCCCACTTCTCATGACCATCACCCTTCACCAGATCACGTTGATCTTCCTGGGCCTTTTGTTCAACCCCTTGGCTTTCCTGCGCCTCAGGTTTTCCTTCAGCCTCCCTGCCAAATCGAAAGCAGGGATGCTCAGCCTGCGTTCCCTGCGGTGCACTGCTTGCTGGCCATGGATGGCGTGACGATGAAGCCACGAAGGTTGATGAGAATTCATTTGCAAGTTGCGCAGGCCCGCCTACTTGCAGTACGAGGAGTACGTGGAACCAGTGACTGGCTCGCTCGATTTCGGCCAGTTGGGGGAGCAGGCCGCCATGGCCATCTGATCCATTCTGATCGAGAAGCCAAATTTGCGGCGCTGGAGCTTCACTTGATACACGCGCTTCTGGTCAGACGCACGCACGCGAATCCTGATTGTTTGGCTTTGGCTTGGTTTGGGGAGATGATAATGACCATGTAATTTTGCATCGCAAAGCGTTAGACAGACCGTCATTAACCATCCATGCGATAGCCATCGAAAGCCAATGGCTATGCGCGCCGTCGCCAGCATGAACCGTTTGTCAATCCCTAGCATTATGAACCAAGAGAGCAAAAGCCAATCAATTTTAACCAACCATTTTACATTATGAGCCATTTCTCAACCAATTTTTTGGCGGTTGCCACCAAGGAGACGTAATTCATAGCTTTGTGCAGGCCCGGAAGTTCCGCCCGCACATGATCCTGTGTGGTGTTTGTGCCTACGCCCGAGGCACCTGGCGGACCAACGGGTGTCAATCGCCATGGGAGAGGTAAGCGTCTTCCAAAGTGGTCTTTGGCAGTTCACGCGAGTTGGTGCCCCAGTTGGTATCCAATTTTTATTTTCCTTCTTTTGGAAGATCATATTATTGCCTTTTTCATGGTCATGTTTTTGAAATTGTAGCAGTGAATGGTGATTTCAGGGATGCTAAGAACGGTGGAAATGTTTTCCATTCCATCTTTGGGGGCGGCGATTCGCTTCTCAGGTGCCGGATTTTGCGAAGTTTCGTGAGATCGCAGGAGAGGCGATGAATCCCATGATTTACTACATGATACATGCATCCATGCTAGACAGGATGAAATTTAACATCCATCAACCACACTCCATGATAGAATATTTTGGATGATTGGTCGCATCACTTTTTCTTCGCATTGCATTCACTCATTGATCTTCTTGCCTCAATACGTGATTGTTGACATTGTACAGCTTCTATTTGGCTATACCAAGATTAAAGCATGGAGTCATATCCGTCCAGGTCGGGGCTTGCTTGCTGGCCGCCCACGTCTTCGGCTTGGTGGCCACGCGGCAGCTTCAATCGCCCTCCGAATTCTGCGACCTAACTGGACGTCGCGGATGCGGGGAGGGCCAGGGGGTGCGCCAATAAACCCAAAATGATTTTGTGGATTGCGGCTATTTGTCCCAGGTTAGATGGGAAATTCATCAATTGTTTCATTCTCTTGTGTTTTTGAATGCTTTCAAACGATGGTGCTGTATATATAGACATTTTCATTCATTGACATATTCTATACATAGATGTAACAAAAATGTGTGTGTTTATCCTTTTTCCTCCATAAGAAAAACAACTTTTCGGGTAAATGTGCAGCTTCAATTGGTGATATGATCAGCATGCGCCATGAAGGTGTAGCACACATAACCCTGAGGCTCCGTCGGCAAGGCTACCTTCCCCTTTGCCAGCCTCGGTGAAGGATTCGCAATCGGAATCAGACGCGGAATCGTCCTATTCCAAAGATTCTGAAGAATCTTCAGCGCTGCAGCTCGAGGACGGATTTGGTTGGGTTTTCTTAAATTTTCTCCATAAAGTATGAATCTTTGTATCATATTTTGAAAATAATTAGTTAGAGCGTTGGAACACACACACAGATATATATATATATACTCACTAACCTAAGAATGCACACCAGATCGTAGGGGTTTAGTTTGTAGGGGTTTACTCGTTCATGATTTTCAGAAAAGCCTATTTGATCTCAGAAATGCCTAGGTGATTTGAACATGACATAGGCATTTCTGAAAATTAGGTAGGCTAATCTGAAAGTTGGTCGACTAATTTGTTGTCCAGAACGTTGTGCAGACGAATGTGGTTTAATATCTTTTCACGAAGCATTTCAAACAAGACAAAATATTTCCAAGCAAATAAAATCCAAAATATGGTAGAACGTTGATTGAACGTTTCCCTGCCCACGATGCTAACACATTGTGATTACATTAGCCAGCTCAGTGTGCAGCTGAGTCATTTGTGTCAGTTGTATGAACTGATGAGAGAAACTGGGCATGGATTTGGCCTCTTTGGCATGGAAATTATGATTGCGTGAACCACGTATGGTCCATCAATTTTCCATGTTTATCACCAAAATGGAATCACACCTTAACTTCGAGGCCTCAAGTTCGAGCCTCAGGATTGTCAATTTTGTCCTTGTTTGTCATTTGCTTGTCATGTGCTGTCATTGTTGTCATGTTTGTGAGCTTTTCTTGTCTTGAAAAAACAATGAGTATCGACGTTGCTCCCACAACAAAGATGCCCCTTGTCAAAGCACCTAGATCTTGTTTAATTTAATACAATATTTCTCATATATTAGGTTAGGTTTTTCAAAAGTCAGGTATGCAAAATGTAGCGGTTGTTTCCAGTACGAGTGTCTTGTAAAAGCGTCCCAGAAGAGTGTCACAAAATCAAAACGGGAACGCCGCTCATTTATGGACACAGCCTGCCACTAATTTACGGACATAGGCTGCCACTAATCTATGGACAATACTTTCCAATAAATTTTGGACATAACCTGCCACTACTTTATGGACACAACCTGCCAAGACTCTTCAACATAACCTGCCACTAATTGATTGGCATAGCAACCAATCTAGGGGCATAACCTACCACTAATGTACAGACATAACGCCGACCGCGGATGGATCACTCTCGGGCAGCAGTGTCTTGCGAGAGTGTCCACACCACAAGGTTGTCCCACAGGCTGCCACTCATTTCTGGATATACCCTGCCACTAATTGTCCGCGGATGGATCACTCTCGGGCAGCAGTGTCTTGCGAGAGTGTCCACGCCACAAAGTTGTCCCACAGGCTGCCACTAATTTCTGGACATACCCTGCCACCAATTGTACGGACATAACCTGCCATTAATTTATGGACGTAACTTGCCACTAATTTGTGAGCATAACCTGCCACTAATTTATGGGCATAACTTGCCACTAATTTATTACTTGTTTCCCTTACCCCATTGCGTCACCCCCTTGTCTCTCAGAAGGGACGTCTTCATCCATTCCGCCGGGAGCCTTTAGGAGGGTTACAAGGTTTGTTTTTACATATTTGTTATTTAAAATCATTTTTCTGCAGGGTAGGATGTTTGTTCTTGGCATCCAGGTTCGTGGCTTCACGTGGTTAGCTAATACGGTTGTCTGCGTCCTCACTTCATCTGGCCGTTGCCACTGTAATGCGTGTAGCGACAGAAGGGGGAGCTAGGATGATGAGGGGAGCGAAAGAACGAATAAGCAGACCCTCACACCCTAGAAACATCCTTCACGAAAAGGTTGAAAAAATTGTTTTCGTTTTATGGCTCAAGCGACGTTGGCGACAGTGGAAGGAACAGCACTTGGAGTGCAAAGAGTGGCAAATCTTAGGCGACGCCATTTTTTCATCCCTAAATTCCATAAATGGCACTTAGAGACAATAAATTTCGCATACCTCACTTCTAGGCAAGCCTAAACAATCCTAAACATGCATACCTAAACTCCATTAATTCCATTTAGGCACACTAAAGTTGGCATACCTCACTTTTAGGCAAGCACTCTTGCCACGATACTCTTGTGGACACTCTGATCCGTCCGTGGTTAAGCCACAAATTGGTGGCAGGCTATGCCCATAGATTAGTGGCAGGTTACGTCCATAAATGCTTGGCCGGTTGCGTCCATAAATTAATGGCAGGTTGCGTCCATAAACTATTGGCAGGTAATTTCCATAGAATAGTGGCAGGTTATGTCAATAAATTAATGGCAGGCTATGGGACACTCTTGCGGGACAGCAAGAAACTCTTGCCTCGACACTCTTGTGCTGCCCCGCTTGACACATCCACCCGGGTTCGGCGTGATGCCCATAGATTGGTTGCAGGTTATGTTCACAAATTGGCAGGCTACGTCGGTAAATTACTGGCAGGTAATGTCTATATTTGTGGCAGGTTATGTGCATAAATTAGTGGCAGGTTGTGTCCATAAAATAGCAACACTTCTGCTATGATGCTACGACACGGTTTTGGGACACTCTTACAAGACGCTACTACTGGAGATTGAGCGCTAAATTGAGCATACCTGACATGCAGGCAGGCACTCTTGCCTCGGCACTCTTGTGGACACTCTCGCAAGACCCTGCGGCTCCAGTTGACTGATCCATCCGGGGTCGGCCTTGTGTTCAAAAGGTAGTGGCATGTTATGTCCATAGATTGGTGGTAAGTTATGTCCATAAAATTAGTGGCATGTTCTGTCCATAAATTAGTGGCAGGGTATGTCCATGACTTACTAGCAGGCTTCGAGACATTCTTGTGGTACAGCAAGGAAATCTTGCCATGACACTCTTGTGGACACTCTTGCAAGATAGTTTTGGCCCAGTTGATAGATCCACCCGTGGTCGCTGCTATGTTCAAAAATTAGCAGCAGGTTACGGAAGATTCGTATATATGTGTTTCCTTTTTTTGCAATGCGTATTATTTTTTCTGTTTTGCTCCTTTTACATTTTCCAATCGTTTTCCAGGTTGCAACCTTCAAGCTTAAGGTTGAAGAAATTTCCGCGCGCAGCGCGGAAAAAAATTAGGTAAGTATTGACGCTACGGTACTATAAGCAAAAACAGTGTTTCATCAAATTTATCTGTAAGCATTCACGCTGCGGTATTATAAGCAAAAACAGTGTTTCATCAAATTTATCTGTAAGCATTCACGCAGCGGTATTATAAGCAAAAACAGTGTTTCATCAAATTTATTTGTAAGTATTCATTCTGCGGTACATTAAGCAAAAACACCATTTCACATCTGTTTACTTTCGGTTTCAAAAAGAGTGCAACAACGTTGCATTTTTCCATGCCTTTGGCACTGTCAGCAACTACAATTTTGCCTCAAAATGTCTCAATATGTCTCAAATGGTCTCAAAAATGTACTTTTGAGCAATTTTGAGCAATTTTGAGCAATTTTGAGCAATTTTGAGCAATTTTGAGCAATTTTGAGCAATTTTGAGCAATTTTGAGCAATTTTGAGCAATTTTGAGCAATTTTGAGCAATTTTGAGCAATTTTGAGCAATTTTGAGCA
>VSDK01026925.1:174076-220724 GCA_009767595.1 Symbiodinium kawagutii
TTGATTGGCATAGCAACCAATCTAGGGGCATAACCTACCACTAATGTACAGACATAACGCCGACCGCGGATGGATCACTCTCGGGCAGCAGTGTCTTGCGAGAGTGTCCACGCCACAAAGTTGTCCCACAGGCTGCCACTAATTTCTGGACATACCCTGCCACCAATTGTACGGACATAACCTGCCATTAATTTATGGACGTAACTTGCCACTAATTTGTGAGCATAACCTGCCACTAATTTATGGGCATAACTTGCCACTAATTTATTACTTGTTTCCCTTACCCCATTGCGTCACCCCCTTGTCTCTCAGAAGGGACGTCTTCATCCATTCCGCCGGGAGCCTTTAGGAGGGTTACAAGGTTTGTTTTTACATATTTGTTATTTAAAATCATTTTTCTGCAGGGTAGGATGTTTGTTCTTGGCATCCAGGTTCGTGGCTTCACGTGGTTAGCTAATACGGTTGTTTGCATCCTCACTTCATCTGGCCGTTGCCACTGTAATGCGTGTAGCGACAGAAGGGGGAGCTAGGATGATGAGGGGAGCGAAAGAACGAATAAGCAGACCCTCACACCCTAGAAACATCCTTCACGAAAAGGTTGAAAAAATTGTTTTCGTTTTATGGCTCAAGCGACGTTGGCGACAGTGGAAGGGAAAGCACTTGGAGTGCAAAGAGTGGCAAATCTTAGGCGACGCCATTTTTTCATCCCTAAATTCCATAAATGGCACTTAGAGACAATAAATTTCGCATACCTCACTTCTAGGCAAGCCTAAACATGCATACCTAAACTCCATTAATTCCATTTAGGCACACTAAAGTTGGCATACCTCACTTTTAGGCAGGCACTCTTGCCACGATACTCTTGTGGACACTCTGATCCGTCCGTGGTTAAGCCACAAATTGGTGGCAGGCTATGCCCATAGATTAGTGGCAGGTTACGTCCATAAATGCTTGGCCGGTTGCGTCCATAAATTAATGGCAGGTTGCGTCCATAAACTATTGGCAGGTAATTTCCATAGAATAGTGGCAGGTTATGTCAATAAATTAATGGCAGGCTATGGGACACTCTTGCGGGACAGCAAGAAACTCTTGCCTCGACACTCTTGTGGACACTCTTGCAAGACACGGCTGCCCCGCTTGACACATCCACCCGGGTTCGGCGTGATGCCCATAGATTGGTTGCAGGTTATGTTCACAAATTGGCAGGCACTCTTGCAAGACACGGCTGCCCCGCTTGACACATCCACCCGGGTTCGGCGTGATGCCCATAGATTGGTTGCAGGTTATGTTCACAAATTGGCAGGCTACGTCGGTAAATTACTGGCAGGTAATGTCTATATTTGTGGCAGGTTATGTGCATAAATTAGTGGCAGGTTGTGTCCATAAAATAGCAACACTTCTGCTATGATGCTACGACACGGTTTTGGGACACTCTTACAAGACGCTACTACTGGAGATTGAGCGCTAAATTGAGCATACCTGACATGCAGGCAGGCACTCTTGCCTCGGCACTCTTGTGGACACTCTCGCAAGACCCTGCGGCTCCAGTTGACTGATCCATCCGGGGTCGGCCTTGTGTTCAAAAGGTAGTGGCATGTTATGTCCATAGATTGGTGGTAAGTTATGTCCATAAAATTAGTGGCATGTTCTGTCCATAAATTAGTGGCAGGGTATGTCCATGACTTACTAGCAGGCTTCGAGACATTCTTGTGGGACAGCAAGGAACTCTTGCCATGACACTCTTGCCATGACACTCTTGTGGGCACTCTTGCAAGATAGTTTTGGCCCAGTTGATAGATCCACCCGTGGTCGCTGCTATGTTCAAAAATTAGCAGCAGGTTACGGAAGATTCGTATATATGTGTTTCCTTTTTTTGCAATGCGTATTATTTTTTCTGTTTTGCTCCTTTTACATTTTCCAATCGTTTTCCAGGTTGCAACCTTCAAGCTTAAGGTTGAAGAAATTTCCGCGCGCAGCGCGGAAAAAAATTAGGTAAGTATTGACGCTACGGTACTATAAGCAAAAACAGTGTTTCATCAAATTTATCTGTAAGCATTCACGCTGTGGTATTATAAGCAAAAACAGTGTTTCATCAAATTTATCTGTAAGCATTCACGCTGTGGTATTATAAGCAAAAACAGTGTTTCATCAAATTTATCTGTAAGCATTCACGCAGCGGTATTATAAGCAAAAACAGTGTTTCATCAAATTTATTTGTAAGTATTCATTCTGCGGTACATTAAGCAAAAACACCATTTCACATCTGTTTACTTTCGGTTTCAAAAAGAGTGCAACAACGTTGCATTTTTCCATGCCTTTGGCACTGTCAGCAACTACAATTTTGCCTCAAAATGTCTCAATATGTCTCAAATGGTCTCAAAAATGTACTTTTGAGCAATTTTGAGCAATTTTGAGCAATTTTGAGCGATTTTGAGCAATTTTGAGCAATTTTGAGCAATTTTGAGCAATTTTGAGCAATTTTGAGCAATTTTGAGCAATTTTGAGCAGATTTTTTGGGTAGTTATAAGTTCTTTTTTAATTATCTTGACTAATTTTGAGCAATCTTGGGCAATTTTGAGCAATTTTGAGCAATTTTGAGCGATTTTGAGCGGAAGTTGTTCGGCCAGCAATTTGTATATTTGAATAGTCTTTTCAGTCTACATGTCATTCCTGCACAATTGGAATTCAAAAATTATGGAGGCGGCTGCTAGATCGTAGGGGTTTTGCCCATTTTATTTCAATATTTGTTTTTATCTAGACGCAATCCTTGGGCCAATTTTGAACAAATTTTTCTGGCCAGGCCCATTGCTTTTGAATGCTTGTTTTGGTCTACAGCAAGCCATTTTCGAGCAATTGAAAAGATTTTGAGCAATTCTAACCACATACCACCCCTATTTTATCCATCTATTATTCTTAATTGAGCGTCCATATGACCCATTCAGTATCCATTTGCGAGCAACGTGTTAACCATAAGTTATCAATGTTTTATCCGTTTATAGTATCCATTCATTGTCCATTTATTATCCGTTCAATCAATGTTTATCCATTTGTTGTCAATTGTTTGTTCTTTTTTTGCATGAATCATGCATTGGATTTAGCTACTGTCAATCGATCATCCAATAATTATCCATTTACTACACATATATCACCACATATTGTCTTGCGCTCGTCCGTTTGTTGTCGATGTATTTGCTATCTATTTTCTGTGTATTATCCATTTTGTCGTCATTGTTTCATCCATATGCCATTCATATATCGTCCAATAATTTTTCTTATTGCTTCCATCTATTATCAGTTTTCTTTCCATAAAGTTTCACATGTCCGTCCAAATGTTCAAATATTATCCACTGTTCAGCCGTTATTTCCAGCTATTATCCATTTGCCTGTATGCATTATCCATGTATCCATGCTTTATCCACACAAGAATACTATCCCTTTTTTACCGATTGTTCATCCATGCGCTATCCATCGGAAATCCCTCCTTGGTCCAAGATGTTTAGAATTGAAAAGAGGCGATGCAAAATCCCTCCTCCAACGAAAGGCCGGCGTCTGGGACCAAAAGCAAGGGCAGCATTTTTCAGTATAGATTCAACATAAGGCCAGTATCTAGGACCAAAAGCAAAGTAGAAAGATAGGCCATACAAAATTCCTTGTCCAATCTGTTTGACGTAGAAACAGGCAATACGAAATCTATTTGATATATTTAAATTGAGTATCCATTTATAAAACCGTTCATTTCCTGAATTTCCATTTATTTCCGTTTTACTCGCCAAACATTTTCCAAATTAAATCAAATATGTAGATATTATCAATGTAGTGTCCATGTATTTTCTTTATATTATCCGTTTATCATCCACTCATTTTCCACGCGCTATCAACGTATTTTTTACAACTTATCCGTTTATTATCCATACAGCATCGGAACCGACGTACGGCGTGGAAAACAACAAATGCAACAAGACTACGCGTAAAATCCTCTGCAGATAAAAGAAAGTGCGCAGCATGGGAACCGCAGCAGTCCCCAAGGAAACTTTGCGCAAACATTTCGGCACATATTCCAGCATGCAGCATGGGAAGTGCAGGAGTTGCCATTAAATATTCATCAACCCCGGGTCAACCCCTCCAAAAAAAGAGTACAACATGGGCAAGGCAACACTCACCATGGAAGCAGCGCGCCAAAATTTCTAAGGAGATTGCAACACACAGTGCCTAGCGCGTACAATTTAACATAGAGCGCAACAGTCACGATGGAAATTACGCACCAGAACTTCCAAACATATTCCAACACACAGCACAATGAGAGCAGCAGTTACAATACTTAATTTAGCCATGGCGCCATCCGTGGTCGTAATGCTTTCTTGGAACAATGTGGACATCGTTGATGATTAAACATGCGAGTATTTTTGTAAAAATACATCTACATATAGATTTATACATGTGTGTCTATATGTTCCTTTTGCCCATGGCATGCCTACGCAGAATCACACATGTGCGCCAACATGTGTCAACAAACAAGCTTTCAAAGCAAACCTTACAAAACCACAGTCTCCACTGAAACATTGTTCCCTTAACTGAAATTTGTTTCTTGCGCAAACCAACCTCAATTACTGAAGAACAAACCTCCATTAAGGAAACGCATCGTAATTGAGGTTTGCAAACATAAACGCTAATTCGCTAGCGCCTTGTTCAAGGGATAGGTATGTGCGCACGCCCACACATTTGGATCTTTCAATTTCCAAGTCCACAACCGTATGCATGTACACACTCAAGTGTAAACAGGAATGCTAGTAAATATTCAACAATGTTCACTGGTAGATACTGTTGTACAAGCGCGTTTTACTTTTAAAAAACGTCTCATATCTATGTTCTGCTTGTATATTTCATTTCCTGCGTGCACATGGCAGCGCAAAAAAACATCTTTTACAATTGTATTTCTGCTTGTGTACATTAAACATGTGTGTAAATACTTTTTGGCGCTGGCCAGCGTTGGCACTGTGATTATATGCTGGCGCAGCGATCAAACATGAAACTTTATACGTTACCCAACAAATGAAAAATGTCATTTCCTTGGACATATTCATTTTTTCAACTTTTGGAGTTGCTGATTTGTTCGTGTTCACATGTTAGGCGGCATCCTCATGACAATTGACCCAAATGACACAGGCTATTCACAACGGCAGCAATGACAACACCATATTTCATGTCAGTTCAAGCTTTGGGCAAACAACCTTAATTATGCAAACACACACAAGCAATACCAAATTTCATTTCAAAGGTTCAATTTTTGGCTTCGGGGTTCAAAGTCGTTCTATTTCACGTTTCCAAACCTGTGAAACACGCTGATGTTATCACATGTTAGCACGAGACACTTTTTGCTCAAAAAGTATTTTTTGAGATGCCTAAAAACCCCTACAAACTAGTACCCCCACAAGCTGGTCGCCATTCCGAAGTTGGTGATATACATAAATGTTTTATGCATCTAGTCCGAGATGAATTGCATTGCGCCCGACGGTTGACGGATTACTTCAGGAGGAGAAGCGGAAAAGGAAGACGGAGTTGCAGCGAGTCCGAGGGTGAAGGCTGCCAGCCAAAAAAGGGCAGCCGCAGATGCGGCGCCCAAGAAGCCCGTTGGCGGAGGCTTTGGAATATATCTTAGTGAAAATCGGCAGAAGTTCCAGGATATGTTCAAGGGTAAGGCTGCAACGGCGGTTACCAAGCATGCGAGGATTGAATGGGAGAAGCTGAGCGCGGGCCATCAGAAGGCCTACCATGCGGAGGCTCAGAAAAGAATGGAGGCCTATCGTGCTCATCTTGAAGCTAATCCTCCCAGCCTTCCCTCGTCGTCGAAAAGGCAGAAGGCGAAGAAGTAGGCACAAATCATCATTCACAAATCATTGATCTCAATTCATCAACCACCAATTGCAATTGGTCGCTAGTTAGCTATCCGTTAGCCAGTAACCAATGGCTTATGAATAAGCAGGGGGTGCATGACATGACTTTGCTTTCACCTCGACTGCGCTATGGGTGGTGAAGAGCACATGGCTTTCAAATCCATTGGCCGAGACCACAGTGGGAGGAGCTTCATGCCGAAAGTGAGGCTGAACAAATGGATAAATCATAATAAATGATGGAGGTGGGGCCTTTGGAACCGATTCCTTCACCGCTGAAACCCTGGGGGCCGAGGTGGTAACGGCCACTACCCACAAATCTTTGCGAGGCGTTGGGGGAGCTGAGGATGAGGGCCCAGCCAATCTCGGGAGAACCAATTCAAGTCACTCTCGGGGATTGATGCTAATTGAGTTGACATGGTAATTGACCAATGGTGACAACAGCAAACAATGCCAGGGGAGTATACCTAGGGGCATGAGCAATGCCAGCCAACAATCAGGCTGAGTGAAAGAAATTTCCCCAGATATTTGGAGACCGTTTGCATCGATGGTGATTAATGGAGTGCATGATTTGGAGATATCCATAAACCAGCGTGAGTCATGCGAGGGGGAAATGCTGTTAGGGTGTAAATGTTGTTGTGCAATTTCGACAGTCCACGTGTCAATGTTCATCGGCTGCTGCGTGGCCAGTGGTGGATGATTTGGGGGGCGGACAGATTCTGATTTTACGCTGAAGCAAGCCCCCGTGCTGGCATGGTCTTCTTCATGCATGCATCAGAGCCAGACATCGAAGCTTCCTGGCCATGTTTGCCATGTATTAATGCGGCCATGCCGGGGTTTCTCAAAATAAGGGATCCCAAATCATGCCCCCCGGCAAGTGGGTTTTTGATGGTGGATACCCCAATTGAGAGCCCATATATGTATACATGACACCTACCTATCTACCTACCTACGTACATACATTCATGCTTGCATACATACGTACATACACACATACATACATACATACATACATACATACATACATACATACATACATACATACATACGATGGTTAATGAAGGATGATCATTGCATAGATGATGATTGGAGGACCGTTTGGGTTTTCCTGTGAATGAAATCGATTTTCCCTCCTCCCGCAGGGGACTTGGCCATGATGTGGAAGCATTCGCGAGAGTTATCTAGGCAGTTGAGTTGCAGTGGGCTGGCAATTGATGTGTGAATTAGTGGTGATTGTTGGTCCTCATCCATGATCAATCGCTACATATTGGGGGTTTTTCAACGCAGGGAAACACCCATTGGATGATTTGGTTGTAACTTTGTTTTGAGAAACAATCAATTAAGTATAGGATCATACTGGTCCATCCATTCTGTAGTCACCAAAGGTATTTTGATATTTGCAAAATATGGACCATGATATTTGCATCATTGGTAACTATGGTGACTATTGTACATGCAGTTATTGTACTATGGTCAGTCATATGGCCTGTAGCTATGCTCTATAACAATGCCTTGGAGCGCACATGATCATAGCTATACAAATTTGTATACGCCAAATTGGTAGTTCATACCAATCTCACATGTCAACTCTTGGTAGATTCACATATGATAGAATTTTGGTTTAAAGCTATTTGGTCTATAACTATGTATTTGGCCAATTCAAACATCATGTCGTAGAGGCCAAATTGGTAACTCTGCTTTGGAGCGCGCATGAACGAAACAGTAACCAGCCGAAGGTTCCACTGTTGTCGAGGCCCGGGCTTCACTCTGCAGTTGCCGATGCGTCGGTGGAACCACACGGTTTCTGGGTGGCGCTAAGTCACGGGCTGTGTCGCGAGCACTTCTTCTCTGATGAGCAGCCAATTTTCCATGGTTTTTCATTGAGTTTGCGGTTGGAACCAATCGACCAAGCAACCATGCCCTGGTTATAACCCCTGGTTATTCCAGTGATTGATCGTGGTTATAATCAGACTTTGATGTATGATTCTGCCATCCCCATGAAGCCACTGGTGGTGGCAGCCTTGATGCTGAAGCGGGAACGCGAAAACTACAGCGGCATTGGCACAGCCATGGTGGTACCGTGCAAGCATTTCTGAAATTTTTGACACGGGAAAACTAAGGAATTTATGGGAAACTATAGATTTTTATGGGAAACTAAGGATTTTTTTGTGGGAAACTAGGGATTTTTTTGTGGGAAACTACAGATTTTTATGGGAATTACGGATTTTTTTTGAGAAACTACAGATTTTTTTTGGGAGACTAAGGGATTTTGTGGGAAACTACAGGATTTCATGAGGTACGCACCATCAGCATATCAGATTCTGATGTTTTATGACACAATTTGTTTGAATGATGCCTATCAGCAATCTAGGCTTAGGCCATAATTTAGCCTGATGCATCAAAGCAACAACCATCCATTAGTTGTTGTGGCGGCACCTATCATTTTATCATCAATTGAGCATTTCACACGCATAATTGACCGTTAACGAACCATCATGCACCATCATTTCTCAGCACCATTGTCCATCAGGAATCATCATCAACCATCTATGTGTGACCATCATTAGCCATTTGTTAAGCATTGGCATGAACTGGAGTATTGAAAACCGCGTTCAGTTGCTAAGCATTAACATGAGCCAAGCCATTAAAAACAGATAAAAAACACAAATTTGGAAGCAAAATCTCTTGAACAGAGAGATTCTTCACCAATTAAGGCTTCACCTTCACCCAGCTTTCCAGCGCCTTGGACGCGCGACCCGGGCCGGCGCTGCCACCCCTGCGGCGCGTCGTCTTCCGAGGTCTCGGAGGTCGCTCTGCTGGCGGTGAGTTTGGGCGCGTGGGCGAAGACAGGCGCGGCGGAGCTGGCGGTTTTGAGCGAGGATGGAGATGGCGAGTTGGGTCAAGCAGTGAACCAACCAATGGCGAGTTGGGGGAATAATAACCAACAATGATGGGGAAAATAGTGGTTAGTGATAGCAATGTGAACCAACTAATGGTTAACTAGATAATATGGATCATAAGTGATTATGAGTGATTATGGGTTATAAAAGTGATTGTTAATAACCATTAGCCAACAATATGGGTTATAAATGATTGTTGGCTATGGGAAAATTATAACCAACAATTTCATGGGGAAAAAATGATATTGATTAATTAACAATAATGATAACCATCAATATTAGCCAATAATAATGACCAACATAGTTATAACCAATAATATCCAAGAATAGTAAGGCAGGGTTAATAACCAGCTATGGGTCAAGCAGTTGACCAACAAACTAATGGAGGTCAATAAGCAACAATTTCATAGGGAAAAGTGGCTGGTTAATGATAGGGGAAGCAGGGGGACGAAGGGTGAACTGACCCACAGCCATATGGTGATAGGAAGAAATGCATAGAGAAATGGCTGTGAGTCAAGGCTTCAACCAAGCAATCATAGCTGATTTATGGCAAATAATAGCAACACTATAGGGAATATATTCCAACAATTAACAATTGACAATAATGGGGATGACAATTAACAATTATAGGGGATATATACCAACTATATGGCTATGGGTCAAGCAGATAATCAACCAACTAGTGGGGGAAAATCACCAAGAATTTCATACAGGGTGAACTGACCCACAGCCAAATTATCGTATTGATATGCATTGTTTGAAGAATAGAATTTCTATATCATATGTAGAATGAGATGCATTTTGCGAACTTATACTTTCTATGATTGGAATTAATGTTTGTATACATTTGTTTATATCTTGATTCATGTACATATTTACATATGTACTTTCTCCCTCTGTCCAAAAAGATGTGATATAAACAATATCTTATACCACATTGCGTTGTAGCACGTGTATACAATATGTCTATATGCATTATATTTCATCAAAAATGCACATAGTTGGCGCATTACAATGTGACCCCCCAGTTAAATTTGGTTGATACAGTGTGTAAAGATAAACTTGATTGCATCATTGCATGTACCATACATTACAAGCTACAGTAGTTGTTTTGATTTTAGATTTGTTGATTGAGAAAGCACCTAGTAAGTACCACAACTTGCAGCTACCTTGGTGAACTAAACTAAACATAATCATTCTACATCATATTGCATGGATAAATGCATGCATGTAACATGATCATACACACGCACACACAAATACATACATGGGTTTGTCCAAAAGCTGTGTACCCCTGTAGCTGATTACTTTCCTATAAAATGGCCATTATTGGATGGTCAGTCGGTACCACCACAGGGTCTTTCCCAAATTAGGGGACCCCCAAATCATCCCTTTTTAAATCATGATTAGTAGGTGGAATAAATTATTTTTAGGTGCTCTCTATTTGGAGAAACCACCATTTGTGGACCAAACAGATCAATGAGAGCAAGCCCTGCCGGTTCAACCCATGGCCAGCCCTCCAGGTTTCTTGACCATTTGGAGCATCTTGCAGTCGCTTGGTCGCCGATTTCTCGGAGGGGTAATGGATTTGGGAAGCACTTGCATTTTGGATACGGCTAATAAATGGTCAATTGTTAATGGTCTAAACATGGTTAATAACCTGGCTGTTTCTCAAAACAGGGGTCCCTGAAGATCATCCAATATTAGGCATTTATAGCAATAAACCATCCATTTTTTGGGTACCCTTTCTTGAGATATGGTTAATTGGTGGTCAATGAATGGTTAATGGTTGAAATATGGTCAATGATGCTTATCCCCATTGTCAGGCATGGTGAACACCGTTATTGACTGGGTTGAACAAGAGCCACGTCTATATTGCTCAGCGAAGCATCATATGGTTTGAACATGTGAGATGGCTCTCGGTAGGGAAATCTGAGGAAACCGAGGGAAACTTAAGGAAACCTACAGAAACGAAGGGAAACCGTAGGAAACCTCCTCAGAAAACTGCTGCAACCTGACAACTTGGTTGGCCAATAGACTCAATCGTTGGTTGTGCGAGTTCCAACCGTTGATAATTTGCAGGAATGGCGTGACCTCGGGACCCGATGACACGCGCTCGGGAGAACCATCCGCAAGTGGCCGGCGAGATCGTTGTTGGTGATATCCTTAGTGTTATCATTATTGTTTGTAACTCGGATGATGTTATCATTGTTCTGCTTGTTTCTTGCTTTGCATCATTGTCCTGTTTGTTTTCCTGGTGTCATCATTTTGTTGCTTCTATCCCGACTATGTACCGTCACTATGGTCACTCCTACGGCGCCACCATGATCCACCGGTCCATGGGAAGTGACGGCCGTGGCGCTTGTTGAGGCACCGCTCGTGTCCCTTGCGGATCTTCATCTTGGGCGACGAGTTTGGGCTGTTGGAATGGCAGTCTGCGGTGGAGGAGCTGAGCCAACAGGAGCGGCGGCACATGGCACGTGGAGCCTCGGCTTTGGGCCTAGAGACGGCGGCTGGTGGTGGCCGACCCGTGGCTGTGGGGCTATGATTGTAACGTGGGAATACGAATTTAAGCAGAATTTGTGGCTAAAGATACACATCTTGTATGTTATTTATACATGATTTGTAGATATATGCACGTGCTTTGGATCATTCTTGGATGCTGCTGTTATTGTTGTGGTGGTGGTGTAGAACCCATCTTAGGGCCTCGTATCGCTCTACCAATCACGACCGTAGTCTCTAGCTGCAAGGTGAACGTTCACAGCGGGCATCTTAGGTACCTAGCTGCTGCGGCTATCCCACTGAACTGATCAAGTCACAGATTGTTATAGCTTGACAATCGCCGGGGATGAGCCAAGAAGCTGTAGCACAAGTGAGGTATGATTGAGCTCAGAAGCATAGATGAGGCTATCCATTTTTTCAACTTGGAGAATCAGCATCAGGGCAATGATTGTGTATGGAAGCACACCTTATGATAGATCAACAAAGGTAGGAAACGAGGGAATCATGAAAAGGAAAGATGATAAAGGAGACTTCAATTTTTAGGCTCTTGCTTTTTCACATCATTTCTTTGTTCCTTCTGTTTCACTACATTTTCTTTGCCTTTTGTGTGCCCACATCCCTTCCTTTATTAGCTCAGACCCTGGAACGATGGAAACCACGTTGCCAGGACCATGGAATGTTAAAAGGCCAGCCGCAGCCGCGGTTGTCTCTGACTTTGGTGGGGGACAGGATTGCAAACATCAAAGCGGCAACATGGGTGTGGAAACATTGGCAGCTAACACCTGGATGTACAGGGGTGTTTCTCAAAATAGGGAACCCCCAAATCATCCAATGTTAGTCATTTACAGCAATAAACCAGCCATAACTTTGGGGTACCCCCATGGCTTGAGAAACCACCACAGAAACGAGGCGTCCCTAAGTGGTGACACCCAAGGCAGTGGTGAATTCGGGACCCAGGGGTCAGCAGCTATGAAGCATCCGGTTTATTGTACTCATTGATAAGAATGATCAATGTTGAGAGCGATATCCATGAATGATAGTATAGCTAATCTACGACAAAAGTCACAAGCTACACTCGAACAAACTACACATATTCTAATGATAGTATCAGCTCAGCATAGCTAATCGAGCCGCATCACGCAACGAAAAACGTCTACGAACAAATTCTTAGACATCAAAGCTATGATGAAGGCACCTGGATGATGACAGTCTGTATGCAGATGCCATGCGTAGATTATCTTAACAATGTACCAACGCGTGCCTTGGCCCCGCCAACGCTGTGCAGTAAGTCCGTCCGTGCTGGTCAGCGCAAAGTATGGCCGAGAAAATCATCAAATGTGACTCATCAGAACCGCAAGGTTCATGTTAGGATGCCCTGGTCATTTGCAATCCATCACTCTCAGCAACAGCCGGGAATGATAGTGTGCTCAGGTACATAAAACGGCAGTGACCAAACCCAGGTCGTATCTGGTCTTGACAGGACTGGGTACTGTTTGGGAGTTTTGTTGGCTCATGAAGTGGACAACCAACCAGCGGAGCAATTAGCACGCCATTATTAGCATTTATTCACCAATGTTTAAGAATTTTTAACCAGAGATTATTAGCCAACGATGATTAATCATTATTAACCCCTGGTTAGCACCATCATGTGCTATCCGTTTATTTACCATTGTGGAGAAACCGACCCTTGCGACGCCTTACGCAAAACAATTTTGAGTGCCCAAATTTTGCCAAGCTGATGGCATGGGGTCGGTATGCCATCATGGGTATAGCACATGGCGAGGGTCATAACCATCTAAAAAAGCGTTGAACATTTCAAGCAAGGCTGGTTGTTCACCAGGGGTGCAGGGGACCCATGACCATATTAGGGAACATATAACTATAGGCGCCCCTCATTTGTGGATATATGCCAGATGGGGGATATAACTGAGCTGCTCCAAGAATATTGCAGGCGTGTCCTTTGATTACATTGATTTCGACAAGCATCCAAAGCTTCTTGGCCGCGGATCCAGTTCTGAGCCACCTCCGGCTTTTGTGGAGCCATGGATCCCCTGTTCGGAACGTGCCCCAGGGTGTCCACGTAACAGCATCCACAGTGGGGCTGCACATGGATGGAAAACCTGAGCAATCTCATACCCTACCAGCGGGGGAAGCCACGTTTTGAAGGCTCGGCTGCATCAGAGATTTGCCCTTTGATAGATTAACTTGGTATGGAAATCCTGAAAAACTACCTTTAAACCTTGGATTTTCCATTGCCAGGTCGACCTAGTTGCTACAGGGTATACTGTATCCTACTTTGCAGCTGTAACTTTCTGTTTTTAGATGTAGAATTCCAAGCTACAGCAGTCAGACAGACTCGAAAAACTTGGTTCATCCATGTTCATCGTACACATGCTGGGTAGAACCCGAACCTGTCTCACTTAATAGCCTTTGTTCACCCAACTGACTTCATCAATTATCGCAATGGAACATGGAAATGTCCCACGGGCAAATCGTCTGCGAATGGCTCGCCTTCCATTGCCATGTTAGATTCTCATAGAGTACATCGCTGCAATTTGATTTCTATGAATGGTTGGTCTGGCTTGGTATGTCTTGGCCAATATTGGAAAGATCTAGAGAATTAGAGATCCCTTTTGTATTTCTTTGTTGTTTGTGGCAGTGTGTCTGTGCCATCATCACAACCGGTATATCAGCTGGGGAAGGACACCAGTCAGTGAGGAATGCAATCCTCACTGAACATCAGGTCTGTGCTGAGGTCTGGAATTAGCAATTTTTGATGCACAGTGTTGCATTGAACTTCCGTAATCTGATTCCAGTTGATAGAATGATCGATACTTAATGATAGATCCACATTGATACACCACGATCAGTTGAACCATGAACAGCGCATGATTTACCAGGAAATATGGGTGGTTAATTACTATAGACCTACCATTCATGTGTAGCCTTCTGCTCAAGCTGATTTGTAAACCAGCCTTTTCGCGATCATGGCCCACTATTCTCCAGCTGGTCCCAAGGTTTATGATGTACTTGCAGCAGTACCCTCGGGAGGCCTGGTTGCAAGGGCCGGGCCTTGAATGGTGTGTCAATTGATGTAGTCAGGTGCTACCGAAAAGGGCGAATCACCGTAGCAAAGAGTGGTTGGTGTGGTTGGTGGGGTCAGTGGCAATGGTGGAGTTGGCGGTAAACGCCCCCAGCAGCTGTTGGGTCACCAGCAGGTGACGCCGTGGCCCTGATGGGTTTCCGTAGGAACCACATGGCCATGGTCCAATCTGAGTATCTTCCCCTCGTCCTCTGGGGTTTCATCGTGGTCAAAATTGAGTATGGTCCAAACTGTTGCAGCAATGAACGATGAGTCAATCACGAATGAACCATTATTCAACCATCACTAGTAGCCAATTAACCATCCTATGCTTGTGGGTCCAAATTGGGTAAAACCATAGGTTTAGAACAGATTTCCACTCTAAACGGCCATATTAGGGGTTCATAATCTTGACTCACACCCATATGAACCCCGATAGCCAATGAGGATCTTGGGTCACCCGAGCCGCTTAGCACCATGGCATGGTCACCAGTGCCGCTCCGCACGTCCAGGGTTGCAGCTTCGGTGGCGCGGGGAAAGCCATCTTAGCGCGGGCCGTGTGCCATTTAGCCCCTGGGCATGGAGTGATTTGGCTATGGGTCAATATGAATCAACAATAATAGGGGATAATGACCAACAATAATAAGGGAAAACAATGGTTAATGATAGGGGAACCAGGGGTACAGGGTTTTGACCCACAACCATTTCGCTGCATTTTGTGGCGCCGTTGTTGGGCTTTCCATGATGGTGATATGGGTTTGTAGCCAAAGTGAGACCAATGGGCCGTACCAAAAAATGATCATTTTACTAGGAAACCATTGGTTTTGGGGGTAACCACTATTTCGGCAGCCATTTGTTGCGCTTTTCTTTGACGGGGAGAAGATGATAGTGTTGCCTAATGGTCCCCTGGCAGTTCAAGTTACCATTGTGAATAGCAAGACCATCTGTAAATGGTGGATTTTGCACCCAAACAGATTGGTTTACCGCCCGCGGAACAGCTTCGATGACAGTCTCATGGTAGTGACTGATGGTGTTTCCTGGTTGCTTAGTGGTGGCATTATGTTTTGTAAATGGTTGATTAATGTTTGGTTCATGGTTGATGAATGATTGCAGATGACGATTGTTTATTGGTGATGATGGGTGATGATGGGTGATTATGGGTTGTGATGGGTGATGATGGGTGATGATGGGTTATGATGGGTGATGATGGGTGATGATGGGTTATGATGGGTGATGATGGGTGATGATGGGTGATGATGGGTGATGATGGGTGATGATGGGTGATGATGGTACTGATGATGGTTTATGATGGGTGATAGTAAGCTGGTTGATGCTTAGTAACTAACAGTTTATGTGCGGTTGATGTTTGTCTAATGATGGTTGATGGTGGTCGATGTTCAACAGCGAAAGAGGAAATTGATGGTTGATAATAGGGATATGTTGATGGTCGAACATGGTTGAGCATGCTAATCATGTTGAATAAAAAGCCAATGACCATCATTACAAGTTTGATGTTTGCCTATGAGCTGTGATAATTGATACTAATAGCTGCGACGAAATTTTGGTAGCTTCGTCATGCTGGGTGGCCAAGTTGTATGATTGGTGCCTGGTTGGTGGTTCGGAATATGATTAATTTTCAAGCTTACCTGGGGAAAATGATTATCTCATTTATCAGATGCTTTGGGATTGGTTATAGCCACCAACCAATTCATTATAGGTTTATTGTCCTTTGAAACTGATTGATTAATATCAATTAAGCACGTCGTTGCTAACCATTGCAAGGAAGGGTTTGCTAGGGTAAGTGGGATGATCATCCAAGCAACAAGCTGGAAATCTATTTTCATCAACGTATTCAAGCATTGATTATACTCAACCATCCTTCAGTTTGTTGATCAACTTAAAGCTGCAATTAGATACAGTAGTTAATCATTATATTAATCAACCATCCTTCAGTTTGTTAACCAACTTAAAAGCTGTATTGGTATCAAAGAACTACTGTTAATCATTTGATACAGTAGTTCTGGATGAAGCCCTATAGTCGGTATAGCCCCTATTACTGTTAGTCATTATCCCCTATTATGAACCAACAACCACCTATCATTGGTTGGTAACCACGGGTAGTTATGGATGATACTTTCAACCATGACCAGTTCACTGACCTTCTGTTGTTCTAGCCGTGGCCCACAGCCGCGACTCCGCCCTTGGTTCACAGGCACAGCGCCACGCCGAGGTTTTGCCCGAGGAGATCACGCGGATCATTTCCATCGACCTGGGAGATATCCTGGTCTTTGATGATATCAGGAGCTGCTGGCCATGGCCCGGCTGGACATCGCGGCCATGGGAATCCCGGGGTAGCCATGTCCGTCCCTTGGACACACCCAGCCCTTCCCATGGAAAGACCTGAGAGTACTCCTCCCTAAAGTGGGATACCAACCCCTGGTGCTGGTTGGCTGGGCGCAGCCAGTGTCGCTTCCTACAAAACCAGGTGGGTACTGAAGGTGGTTAGGATTTTTAGTATTTTTGACCGAATTTTTGTACTCGATGTGGACAGCTGTGCTGATTGAATCAGTAATTCGTGATTTTAATTTCATGAGCTGATTTCAATCAACTGATAGTATTGGTGTAGTACTGATGGACATTAGTTTTTGATTCAAGAGTACACTCTCATTGTATTACTTTATTCATTGCTGTATATGGATCAAATGATTGTTGCACATGGATATGCAAACCTTTTTTTATTCATACAGTCAGATATGTGCATGGGTATTTCCAAAGTAGGATCGTACCAACATCTTACCATCATCGAAAGACAGGTTAACGAGATATTAGCATCGGCAAACACGTGCATGTTGGGTACTGAGTGCCCAATCTCAATGCCCAACTTTCCAAAAACACATCATGGACACAAGTATGAACTTGCATGACACAATGCCTCCAGCAAACTACATAGACATACATAGACCCAGACAGGGGTTCGGAGACCTGTTTGCTCCTACCATCAGCGATTGGCATGGGCCAGTTTGTAGTTTGCAGAAAGGTAGCCTCATGTAGCCACATGTAAATCACTATTTACGAATCACAGTCGATCAACCACAATTTTCGAGCTCCTTGTTTGGATTATCCATAACCAACCAGGTCTTGCTTAGAACATTCGTTGTTATGGGTAAACCATTGTTGTTAGATCCACTATCAATCATTACTATTGATTAATTGATGACTGCTAAAACTCATTGTAAGTATTGTCAACCAGACTCGTTATAGCTTGACGATAGTTTCTATTCTTATTGTTCGATTGTTGTGCAGACACTTGTGCAAGGAGAGCTGACTTGAATCGCTGGTTTCATTTCGTTCCGGTGTGACACCAGCGGATGGCGAATGCCAGGAGTTTGTGGCAAGAGTTTGAGGAGATGGAAGAGTCTTGGCCAGTGAAGATCCGCCCGCGGAATAACCACAAGAATGGTGGTGAATTATGCTGCTGAATTCATGGTTGATGATGATGAATGTTGGTTAATCATGATTAATGATGCATTGTCGATCTTGATCATCATCAGACATCATAAAACCATCCGTGCGAATCCCCAACCAGCTTGTTGACTATCATTAAGCATCATTGGCCATCATTATATAAGCATCATCAATTTGCTGCATTAGCATCACAAAACTAGAGCAACGAATCAGCAGGTGATTGTTAGACATGCCATGCATTTCATTTGCCGTATCCAATGGATTTTCGGAACGCTTGTGTGTCCATTCAGCTGTTGCGTACCTATGAAGCAAACTTTTCCTTTTTGGATTCCCAAACCTGTGGCGACGGTGTTCCTGAAAAAAACGCCTGAGCCATTGTTCCTGCAGAGTGATGCCCCATTGAGCTAAGCTTGTCAACATAATTATGGCAACTGCCAGTAATAGCAGATAGACCTGTAAGATGAGTTATTAACCAACTCATTGTTTGGGGACACCATTCTGTGCCCAAACCTTCATTTAACAATTCTGGAACTGCAAATGAGATCCTTTCTTGTATTGATTTCGTTTCCGTTTTGCTTGGGTAGATAGGTGCAAACCTCCTAAGAGGATCCCTCTGGAATTGTTCACCTAGCGTTGAAGAAGCTTGCCAATAACCAGGCAATTCTTCCAACGCTGCTCGCATGGGGGAAGGTCACTCGCCTAGGCCTAGGCCTTTTTGTGGCGCTTGGTCCTAGTGCAAGCGATGCAACAAGCTCAACTGCGCCCACCTGTCTCCACGGGGACGCCACCTTGTCTGCCTGGCTGCCGTGTGGTTCGGCGGCTTGGCTCTGCAGGAACTTTCGAGCTTGTGCTTCATCGCATCCGTGGTGTAGGAAGCCGCGTTTTCTGCATCCAGTGCATCCAGGTCCTGCCCGCACCGTATTTCCTGTGCCCTGCAGTGCACTTGCCACTATGCTTCAGAGCTTGCATCTTTTCCTTGCTACGTTGGCAACCTTTCAACAGGACTCCTTTCTGCGGTGACAAGGTAACTCAGTGCCTGTTTTTTCGCAAGTGGGGCTGCTGTAGCACTGGTACCTATCATTTGCATTGCGCCTGGATTGACTTCACCGAAAAACACAGAATCTTGTGTGGCTTGTGACATCTGCTCGCACTCATCACCTGTGGCCATATTGCCAGACAGAGGACAATGCTTACATGTATTTATACGTGTATGTATTGGAGTAAATGTCGAATGTCAATGATTGGACCATCCCCAAGGGAGGCTCCAAAGATTGAACTTGGGGAAGGTATTCCGTCCTATTCTACCTCCTCCAGGATTGTTCTCTCTCTCTCTCTATAAATTAGTAAATCAATAAATGAATAGATAAATAAAGAGATACATAAATAAAAAGATATATGTATATTATAGATAGATAAAAGTATTGGTAGGTATGCACAGTGATCCCCAACAAACTGCCTGGCAGGGACCACAAATTCTCTACAAACTAGTCAGCACATGCTTCGTTGAACCTCCACCACCACCATTTCAAGATGCACCGTCAGGTTGTAGCCATGGTGTTGCACCCCCAAAATGGGTTAATAGTCTTTGATAATGGCTAGGGACAGAAAACTTCACTGCCAGCAATGATCAAGAAGCTGGTGGTCTCACGAGAGTATCCCCAATCGTCAATAGCTATTGACTCCCATCGTTTGAGTATCATATGAATCATTTCCCTTCAAAAGTTATTATTTCTAAATCGGAGAACAAACGGAAGGAAACTGAGATCTGGCGAGATCGCCGATATAATTGTTGGCACTTTGCCATAGCTCAGCCGTCACAACTGTTGGCCCTCGTGGGCTCCTTTTTGCATCAGACTCAAGTGCTGTGGAAGAATGAGGGCCAATAGCCTCGTTGAGGCCCAACTTCAAATGGGCGTTCACTGATCCCCACCAACCAGTGGCATGTTGATCGGATCTTGGAAACCGCGACCATTATAATTTTAACCAGGGAATTAACACACCATAGGTACCATTTGAATGGGAAACCAAGGCTTTCAGGGGGGTTCCTTGTATTGATCAACCAGGGGTTTCTTAATCCAGGGTTGGCATTAGCCAAAAAAGACAATTAACGTTGCTTCGCCATGCATGAAATGCTAGTATAGCTTTTGCTATGGTGATAATCCAGGAGGAGAGCAACCATAATGACGCAATTTGGTGGTTTCTCAAAATAGGGGTACCCCCTGTTATCATCCCATGTTAATCATTTCTGGTAGTAAACCAATCATTCTGTGGGGTTCCCTATTTTGAGAAACAACCATATACTAGTTGTTCAGCCATTCTTGTTGGTGATTATGCCCTATTATTTGCTATTATCAACCACATATAGATCAACCATATGGCTTAACCACGAGGGCTTGAGAAACCATTAGTTCTATACAACTATAACTCAACCATTAACCATTAACTATAAGGGTGTTTCTCAAAATAGGGGTACCCCTAAATCATCCATTAATAGTCGTTTATAGTAATAAACCAACCCTTTTTGTGGGATCCCACATTTTGAGAAACCACCATAAATAAACCAACCAACCATAACTTTGAGGCTCCCAGTGACTGGCTAAACCACCCGTTGTATCCACCGCTTCACCGTGGAGTCTGGGGGCACTCCACATGACTGGACGCTTCGCTTCCTCCGAGGATCACCACTTGCGACTTGGCGTCGGCGACGGATGAGTCGCCACGAAATCACTGAGATGGTGAAGGTTTGGTGGTGAACAGTATGGCAACACTAATAGTTGGGAACAGTATGGTAATAGTCAATAATAGTTGATGATTGTTGATAATAGTTGATAACCATTAGTATTCATAATGGTTGATAATAGTTGATAGAACAAAAAGCAACAGTATGGCAACAACACTAGTTGATAATAGTTGATGATAGTTGAAAGAACAATAAGCAACAGTACAGTTGATAATAGTTGATAAGATTTGAATTTTGTTGGTTATTGTCGGGCATTGTTGGCTAATCAGAGACTTGGTAATCCGCAATAACCTACAGTATGGTCCGTAATAGTGCATAGTTACTTGATTATGGATCCCAAACTTATGGAACAGCGAAACATGGCTGGTTATCCGCCATCAGCCATGGGATGAATGAACAGCTGGACCTCCCATGAAGTGTGATAGTGGGTAACCGTTGACTCACGGTTAATAATCAGCTATAATTAAGAACTAGTAGTCGTGAATCCATGAATGCTCATTCACCATTAGTGGATTAGGCACCAATGAACTACCAATAATTCAGTTGGTTGTTTCTCAAGTAATAGGGGTACCCCTCAGTTATCATCTTCGTCATTTTTTGTAGTAAACCAACCATAGCTTCGGGGTTCCCAAGCTTGAGAAACAAGCATATGGTAGTTGTGTATCCATTATAAGCATATGTAGATCAGCCATATGATTGTATATAACAACCCTGTCACCGTTGGTGAATTAGGCACCAATAATAGTTTTCAATTGGTGGTTTCTCAAGTCATAGGGACACCCCTAGTAGATGTTAGGCCACAAGTTTCTTGGTGATTATTCTCTTTAGTACTTAGCCAGGAGTATCCCCTTTAAAAACATAGGAACCACCATACAATCCCATGTATACTTCAATTCACCTTTGTGAATCTGTACCTACACCATGTCCAGCTTTGTCGTTAGAATACTTGTGAATCACCTCAGGGAGCAACCAGAGATGTTGTTGCGCCGTGGTTCTGTAGCGATGACCCCAACCAAGGATCCTTCATGTTGAGTTGGCTGAGCACATCACTTCGATGTGCATGCCCACTGCTCGAAAGTGGCTACATTCACCATGGTTTTGTCGGCGGATAGGGGTCAGTTCAGCTACCAAAAATAGGATTTGTAAAACCATGGCAATAAACCCTGCTGCACATCCAGCTGTATGCTACTTAGTAGGTTCATGTTTGGTATATCATCCAGGTGTGAAACCAACCAGCAGCATGCTGCACATCCAGCTGGCGAGTGAGCTGCATCGATCCATGGAACGATCCATGACGGGTGTCCGATCGAGGTTGGCGGCCTCCCATGCGGTGCAGCTGAGCCACATCAATGCTGGAGTGGTGCGGCTTGGTTGCAGAAGCTGTGGGGCTGTGGTTGCGGCAGCTGGTTTCAACCTTGGGCCTCCTGAAAAACGAAAACTGCTTGGTTGTTTTTAAGAGGTTTTTCTTCCCCAAGATTGAAGGATGCCCGGTCGATTGATATTTTTCAGAGGGTTGAAACAAGAAACCCGTTATGGTCATTTTGCTATTCGAGCACGAGCAATTTTGTGGACACACCCGTGCACGATGATTATGACAAATGTTGGGCATTTTGGTTGATGGAATGGTATAACCAATGAACAAGAGAGTATAATCAACACACATTCGGATATATAAAGGCCATGCTGTCCCTACGCATGCAGGAGGTGTGCAGGATACAAGGGTGTATGCAGTTTGTTTGGGCATTTTCTAGGATGATCAGCAACTAGGGATCAGAATATGTGGCCGCAATCTTCACATTCTGCATTGGACCGTGAGCGTTTTATGTCCGTTCTGAATCTATTGATTTCACGCTCTAGAAGCAGTGCGACTTGCAGATCATGTAGCTTTGGAAAGAGTAGTAATTTTCTCAATGCCATGCTTGATTGCGGGTGCAATGTTGGTTTTGCAGAGACTAATACTGGGTTATTATGCTTCATGATGGCGAAACATGATGGATGTTTTGCCTTTCCTGCATTTGTTTGTCCTTCTGAAATTGTACTCAATTTTGAGATGAATCAGGTGTACCTTCATGTATCAGTGCTGGATTTCATTACATTCGTTCGCCTCCAGCCCAGTTGTGTTTTAAGTAAGGATTGTAGCTGGGATTCGAATATTCTTGGTCGTGTCCATGGCATGACCTCGTATGCCTATATTTGATACGGTCGATTGGTGTTTCTGGTGCCAACCTAGCAGGGGTTAGCCGCTTATTTGTTGGGTCGGTTGTTTTTATTGTTGTTAGCTTTACTGCTCTTGTCATTGTTGATTAGTAGGGTAACCCCTGCTAGGTTGTTGATTAGATAACAACAATTATTTGTTGGGTCATTGTTGATTGTTGTTGCTTAGTGGTTGTTGATTGTTTTGTCGCGCTCCATGCCAGATGTCAAGACACCACAGGTTGTGTGGTGCTGGGTGGTGCTACCTCCCAGATATTGATGCATTACTAAGCTGTGCATCCTCACTGCTGGCAATTGGTAGCATTCACGATGCTTACACGCGTTTGTTTCACCTACCTTATAAGGCGGGCAGGGGGTCACTTTGTGCGCATTTTTTGGACGCCCAAAGTGACCCCCTGCCCGTATAAGGCTATCTATCATTGGTATATTCCAGTTACAGCCCTCGCCAAGAACGGTCAAGGTCAACAGTGGTCGATTGGCTGGTTGATGCCTGTCAAGATCTCCCATAGAGTCATGGTTGATAACCACTTAGTAAATTGCCACTTAACCATGGTTACGGGTCTGATAGCCTAGCTTATAGGTGGATTCAATATGCTGAGACATCTCAATTGCGAATTACCATGGTTATACGGGTTAGTTTGCTTACCTTATCAGGCTATTGACCTTGCTTATATCTCCCAGTTTATACAAGGTGGGCCCCCAACCACTTTTAGATAGGTTTATAACCAACTAGGTTTAACTACCATGATTGGTAGTTTATACCTAATTTATGACTTAAAACTATGCTTTACGACTAATTCAACTTGGGTTAACTACCATTCATAGGGGTTGAACTATCGCAACTTTATAACTGCTGGACCTCCCAACTTTATCGCTGCTGGGGGGCCCACCTGGGCCCGCCATCCATCGTTGGTCGGCTCTCAGGTTGTACCACGTTGAGCGCATGCGGCAGCGCAGCTTCGAGCAGCTGACGCTCCAAGCGGTGCGAGACATGCAGCGCTTCAATCCGGACCGCTGGGCCGGTGGGAATCCAAAGGGGGTGGGGCACTGCTTGGCTTTTTGCAGTGGTTGGATATTGGTTGGATTG
Organism: Symbiodinium kawagutii; assembly: GCA_009767595.1. Taxonomy (NCBI): domain Eukaryota; class Dinophyceae; order Suessiales; family Symbiodiniaceae; genus Symbiodinium; species Symbiodinium kawagutii. The sequence goes on from VSDK01026925.1 coordinate 197,955, forward strand.
GTTGGATTGGATTGGATGGGTTGGTTGGATTGGTTGGATTCGTTCTATTGGTTCTATTGGTTGGATTGGATTGCTGTGTGATGAACATGTCCTTGGCACAGAAAGAATAGGTCATCAACCCCTAAAAATGCACAGCTAGACGTTCGTTTTTGGTCGGGCTAGTCCCTTGTATCCATAGCCAAGCACCATGTATCCTAATTGCTCATTATCATTCAGAAACCATATTGTTACAATACCACTAATAGTAAGTATTCACTGATGGTTAATGATGCTTTCGTATCCATGATTACACCCATTTGATTAAACAAGATCAACTACATCAACGTATATGAACCATCATTCATCCTGATGATAAATAATCACCAACACATCACTCGTTCTATATCGCCAGTATTCACCACGATCAGCCATGACTAGCCAAGTCACAAAGCATGATGGTCACTGAACAAGCCCTGCAGACCATGAAGCACTGGCTGAAGCTGGAGCCAAAACCCAGTGATTTTTCGTGGCCATCTGTTGTTCATTAGCAATGGTCAGCAATGGTTGATAGATGGTACATGAAGGGTCAAGCATGGTCAATAGTGGCTAACGATGATCAATGATGCTTGACTTCGCTTGCTTCATGGTTACCATCAATGATGAACAAGCATCATCGTTAGCCATCATCGTTAGCCATTATGGTTTCATCCCATTTCATAATGGCTAACGATGATCAATTGATGGTTAGTAATGGTTGTTTCTTGGGCGTTAGTGACCATCAATAATGAACAAAATCATGGGTCGTGCCACCTGGTTTTCATAGTTGCAGGCCATTGCTCCACATTGGTTTTCCCCAATTCTTCGTGATGTTGGCCAGGTGGACATAACGAACAGTTGCACGTCGACGTCACCACACATTTTTGGGATATCATACCATGACCATTGGAGGGAGGGGGGTGGGCAGGGCTGTTTCATATGTAGAAATATAAACCATTATTTGGCGAGTTTGTTTCAAGTATTTGTTGCTTTTCGCTGAGCTTTCTGGGATAGTTCCTTGAACATGATGGTGGCAATCTGGCCTTCACCAACCAACCACGCTTCTGTTGCCATTATACTCATTGTATTTATCATTGTGTGAACACTGACCGTCCACTATCAAGCATCACATCAGCCATTTTTGACCGTTGTGACCGTTGTAGGACTATGAGCCAGTACCATCATCGCCGGTAATTGATCATTACATGAAGCACTATTAATCAGCACGGTCAATCATGCTCAACCATCTTTAGCCTTAGCCAGTCTAACCGCCCTGAAGCATCAGTGACCCTCAAAAAACCATTCATGAACCATTCATGAACCACTCATTGAGCATATCTAATCATCAATTTATGATACGATTCCCCGAACTTGCTCGCCATTTGATCCATAGCTACCCAACTGACCCAAGCTGAACCACCCTTCACCACCATCCAACCATGGTCACCTCGTGCCTCAACACCTGAGATCACCATTCGGAGCTCACCAGGACACCACGTGCCTCAGGGACCGGAGCGCAAGCTGTGCCGGTGGAAGATTTTTCACGTGGGATGAGTAGATGATAATCGTTCACCAACCGTTGGGATGGATAGAAATTTATGTCTTGTTGAAGATCGCAAGATGGGGAAAGATGGTTGATTTACATGGGACAGATTCATAAACTACCCGAGAATGATGGGTAGGAATGCTATGTGATAGTCTTGTGTGATCTGTGATCAGGGATAGTTTGATATGATTAAGGATGGTGAATTAGCAGTTCATGGTTGGTAATGGCAAACAAAGAGTCAAGACGAGTGACACTGGTCATACCCCATGAACTGAAACTTTCAGACTCGTAGGTTGAGTAAACCTGCTACAAGGCTCCATCCACTATGGAGTTTTTAGTTTTAGTTTTCAAAAGTATGTAATTTATTGAGCTGGGTTCTAACATCAACCCAAATCCATCCGTTCGTTTTCAACTAGTTGTAGTAATCGTCCCTCCAAACCAGTTGGCTTGAGTGGACTTGTATACTTCGAATTGTTACGTTGCTTGGTAAACGGACTACTTCCTTCTTACATTCACTGCCTCAGCTGGCCTCAACTTAGCACATTCGTCACCGGACATTTGAACCTTGCATCAACCGGACCGTACTGTATTACTCACTTTTGGTTGTCATACCTCCCAAACTCATGGTCACTACATTTTGCGGCTGATGCCTTTTAACAAGGCCTTGACGTTAAGCGCGTGCTGCAGGACCAGTCCATCATCAATATTCTCCATTCGTTCAGGACTCTGCTGTGGTTGGGCGGTACCGCTAGGTGAGAAGTTTTTGCCGAGAATCCGCTAGGATTTATATATTGTAGGTGCAGAGGAACCGTGGGCAATGCGACTGAGACAATCGGGGAAATTCATTGATATACTACAGCTATATCAGCTTCACTGGGTATGATGAATATGGAGTCACCAAGTGTCGCAAGTTGCGTGGATTATTGAGATGCCAACTACGAACTTGAATAATAGCAGGTTAAGTTTGTGGACATCCTGTACCTGCATGTAACTGATGGGTTGGTCAAGACTGGGTAAGTCATCAACGGGGTAAGTTATTCATGACCAATTGTTGATGATTACTGGGTAAGTTACTGGATCAAAATAAGTGACCAACTGTTGATCACCAACTATTGATGATCATAAGTTACTGGATCAAAGTCATGTTTGTCTTTGATGGTGAAACGATTAGAAAATCACAACTTGAGTGGGGGGCACCAGTGCCATAAGCCGGCGAGGCACCTTGAGGGAGAAAGGTCGAGCTCTGCCTCCATGGGCATGATCATGAGAACTTATCATTTGGGGCCCTTGATTGATGGATAGCCACATGACAGGAATGATCGTGCTATCATATGGTTGGCTTCACACATTCCCATGCTTAGACAAAGTATATCAATGTATATCTGTGATTTCTATCCAAAATTCCACATGCGTTATATGCATTCAGATCCATTGGCATAGCTCACATGCGGCATATTGTGCCTACCAATCGAAGGTCCAATCACGATCATTGGGTGCCCTTGCCAACCCTTGCAGGAGCCAGTTTGGATACGAGGGCCCCAGTCCTGTGATGATTTTGCCTTGCCAATGGTCCGTGTGGCTGAGCCGCAGGATGATGCTGGGGTAGAAATCGTGGATCTCAGTAAACATCACCAGCAATCGTGGATTTGGCTATGGGTCAATATTGACCAACCAACTAATGGGGGATAATAATCAACAAAACTATAGGGAAAACAATAGCTAATGGTATGAGGGTTTACAGTCAGGTAATCGAACATGGCAATCGAAAATCGCCATGTTTTATAGAGCCCCGCAGCAAACCAACGAGAATTGATGGATTTTCCGTTGCCATGTTAGATCAGAGGGTGTGTATTTACATATCATCAACAATAGTTGGGGATTTTATATGGACATGGGCATGCTATAGGCATGCTAGTTGATAGTCAGAAGTGGCATGCTGGTGTCGGAGTACCCCATCTTCTCCACGCAGCCGGGATGCGGCCAACCAGCAGTGGAAATATCGGGAACAACGGAATTGCACATCACAGGCAATTGTAGATACGACCAATTGCCCTAGTTGAATCTACAATTTGCAGGTCATGTTGACTGTTGTAGAGTTGAAGTTACACGAATCTCGACCATGACCTTGTCACTATTCCAACCAGGTCACCGTCGAGGTGATAGTTGATACCCGTTATATAATACAAAAGGATATTGTACCTGACCTGTGGTTTCAAACCTTGTTTCTTTCCCCTAGTATTGACAGAAGGTTGTTTGAATGATCAACATACTTTTCATAGGGTAGTTCAACCACCAATGAGACATGGATCTTGCATGGTTGGTATGGCGAAATCCGGCTTGCGGACTGCGAAACAATCAGTTGAACAGTTGACAATCGATCCTGTTCACTCCATTCAATGCTGTATATTTGCTTGAAAACTGATCAACAAACAGGAAACCACAAATTAGTCAGTCAGCTACATCATGAGATTATACTTGTTGGGCCATGCAACTTACATGATAGCAAAAATCCACGGTTAGAAAGCTGGCCATGATCACCCACATGACTTGACTGTGGCTGTGGATGAGGATCAAGCAACTTATCTTCCACTACTAGCCATAGTTATCCCATAATCCATCTACTGTAAACCATTCATCATGATATTAATCAACAACTATGAATCCACCAAGGATCCAAGATAGTTTATAATCAATAATGAATTATTAATATAATCCACCACCACAATATAATCCACCATGATATAATCCACCAGGATCATTGGATATTAACCCATCTATGAATCCACCAAGCACCATCCCTGCGGTCCCGAGATCTGCTCGCCTCATGTTGCTGCCAAAGCCTGGCTGCGGAGCTGTGCTCAGGTTTCCCACCACCGAGTGGCTGTCCTATTGGAACAGTTGGGAGCACCCAGCGCAGCCGTGGGTAGGGGTTGATATACCAGGCTCCAGCAGACGTGGCAAGCTGCCAAATCATCATTGTTAAGCAATTAGATTGGCAAGTTAAGCTGCCTGTGTAGATCATTTACCATCAAATATTGTCATGCAAATACACATGCACGCATAAATTAACTTGGATGACATGAAGCTATGGGAGTTTCAAGGATTGGGTGTAGATGCTTGGTCTGTAGCAATTCCATTAAGCTCTATGGTTTGGCAAAGCTTTGTGGAGTTGCTTTGTGGGGGCAAAGCCAGCAGTTGTATTCAGGAAACGTGGGGAGTATCGGCATCGCTGTGGTCCATGGTTGCTAGCTACTATCCAGCTATGAACAGGTGCTGTTCGCGCCTTCTCTGTTGGTGCAGGCACCGTGCTGGTACTTTGCTGGCTAACCATGGTCCTTGGTAGCCATGCCATTATCAGCGCTTAATCATTGCCTACCCATCATGAAATTTTCCGAACAATGATGAACTGGAATTCACCGAAATCTTGAAACCAGCTGACAAAAAGCCATTGTTCACAGTTTCACCATCGAGCATGATCCAGGATTGCTAGAGTTCACATTAATCATTCAATTTCACCAAAGATTCACCATTAGCAACCACTAGCCATTACTTACCATTTCTAACAACCACTTGTTGGTAATCAACCATCATTAATCATCATCAGCAACCATTGATCATTCACCAATCATTTCACCATCAACAACCATGGACAATCAACCATCATCGACCATCATCAACCATCATCAACCATCATCAACCATCATCAACCATCATCAACCATCATCAACCATCATCAACCACCAGTGAACCATCAGTGAACCATCATGATAACTAACCATTGATTCTTGAGCCCTGAGCATCATCAACCATCATAAATCATCACCTACCATCATCAACCAATCATTTCACCATCATTGGCCCCTAGTGTTCAATGGTTATATGCCTATTATACCAACTAGTAGGTGTCTAACCATTATTGTTGGTCATTGTTCCCTACTAGTAACCATACTTAGCCACTATAAGACCACCAACCAGATGAATAGTGTTGGTTACTATGGCTCATCATCACCCTCCGCCACCAGCGTTCCCCATCACCATCCGCTGCGTTGCGTCGGGCCGCGCCGCCGAGGCCCCGAGATGTGGAGGGAAGAGGTGCGGCAGCGACGGCGTGGCTCGGATTCGAAGGAGCGGCGATGCTGGTTGGTGAATTCAGAATCATTCGATCCAGCTGATTCTCAACCAACTGTTGATGATTATTGACCAACAATGGTTAACTAGCTGGTTAATGGTTAATAATAGGGTATAATAAGTAACAATAGTAGGGGATATACCAGCCATAACTGGCTATGGGTCAAGCAGTTAACCAACCAATATAAACAACAAATTAGAGGGAAAATGATTATTAACCAACTACTGATGATTATTTACCAACTATTGATGATTATCAACCAACTGGTGATGCTTGTTGGTTAATTCGATCCAGCTATTGAAAGTCAATTGATGATCAATAGCTGGATACTAAGTGATCAATTGTCAAGTGATCTATTGTCAGTTGATGATCAACTTGATATATCGATCTATTCGAACTTAATGGTAAGTATCAATTGATGATAACCAACTATTGATGATCAATCCAGATTATTAACCAACTATTGATGATTATTAACCAAGTATTAATGATTATCAACCAACTGGTGATGCTTGTTGGTTAATTCGATCCAGCTATTGAACCAACAAAGATCATGATGATTACCCAAGCATTGACCAACATTCATTGCTATTCAATCACCAACTATGATTGTAACAAAGGAGCAGCAATAACCAACATTCATTGCTATTCAAAGTCATGATGATTATCAACCAACTATGGATGATCATTAATTGTAAGTATCTATTATCATAATATTGTTGCCGAGAAACTATCATCAACTATGATTGTGACCAAGTGCTACCAACTCTGATTTTGGTTGGTCAACTGCGAACTATGATCATCAGCTTTTCAAAGTCACGGTGATGATCATCCATGGATAGACATTAAGTGTATCAATTATCATCATAGTATTGTTGTTTGGGCTACGATCACTATAGTCATTTTTTGGCCGCAAATTGCACAACCATCATAGCAATGGTATATATCATCATGATAATACGATGATTGTTGCATCATTGCGTCCACCAAAAAAATATCCTAAAATTATGACAAGCAATTGGTCATTGGACCACTAAATGGGAGTTCCTTAAAACAGCGAACCCCAAAAATGGTTAGTTATTTCACAAATCATTCATATCAAGGATGATTTGGGGCTACCCCTATATTGAAAAACCCCAAATCATAATATATCCTGCTGCTAATAGTTAGACTAAAAAACATGCACACCACAACTGGGCACCTCCCTTAGCCGCCTCCCAGGCTACCCGGGCATCATCTCCTTGACGCGAGTGGAAGTCTTTTGCCCCGATGAGCTTCTGGGCAGCAGTAAAGACGGCTGTCGGTTGGTTGGGTTCGGTTGGGTTCGGTTGGGTTTGGTTGGGTTTGGTTGGGTTTGGTTGGGTTTGGTTGGGTTTGGTTGTTCTTGTTTGCTGTTGTTGTGTTTATTGCTGCTGCTGTTGTTGTTGTTGCTGTTTCTCCAGCACCAAGCCATCATGAACAGCAAGCAATAGTCAGCACCATCAGCATCAAGCAGTGATCAATCAAATTGTCATGAACATCAACCACTATACATCAAGACCAGATGTCATTTAACCACATTGTCCATAAGTACATACAGTATATATATATATAGATGTGTCATAACTTGTCAACACTGATCATCAAGCATAGTGAACAACCAACTAATTAAGCATTTGTCAAACGAGTTCATAATTCAACCACCGTTTGAGCCATTGTTACTAACGATTCCCTACCACTATCATTACTGATATCATGCCACAGCATCAGTTGCTTTGTGTACATTAGCAAAAGTGATCACTATTCACCAACTCAAGGATTGTAACCTAATTACCACTATTAACCACCACTATTAACCACCACTACTAACCACCACTATTAACCACCACTATTAACCACCACTATTAACCACCACTATTAACCACTATTAATCACTAGTAACCAACTTCACAGATCATCACATTGTCATCAGGATGGATCTCTTCTCCGCTTGGGCCTTCCTGCCCATGACCGACACCTTGCATCGCCACGAGCGCTTGCGGGACTTTAGCCTTTACGAGGCGGAGGGCAGCAGAGCATCCTGGTCCCTGTTGGTCGCTGTTGGTCGGTTGGTGCCTTGGTAGTGCTTGACCGTTTTGCGAACCCATGGCTTTGACCAACCATCATTAACCATAAATTAACCTTTGTTAGATGGTTGGTTACCATGGCTTAACCTTTGATAGTGATTAAGATTATCTGTTTAACTCATCATTGAGAGAATCTTAGTGTTGGTTAAGATAACTATGTTAAACCAATGGTAAATCATTAAGTTATTAATGGTTAAACAATGCTAACTTGATAGTGCTTAACTACATTGAAGATAATCTTAATCACTATCAGCTAAGCATTGTTTAACCATAAATTACCTTTGTTCAGCCATTCTGAAGCATTGTAAAACCATCATTGGCTATTACCCAATATTGATTCGATAATCTTTCTACCGGTTAACCATGGCTCACCATTACACTGGTTATAACCAGTAGTTGATATTGATACCAGCAACAAGGCTAACTGGCTAGTAACCGTCAATGTTGCTGAAGCTCAATGATGGTTAATGGTGGTTAACAAGAGTTACTTTAAAGATGTTCAATAGTGGCTGATAATGGCTGATGATTGGATATTAACGGGCTAACTTATGGTCAGATGCCTAGCTAGCAATGGTCATCAATGGTTCGTAAAGAATGGTCAACGTTGATAAATGATGCTTGATGGTAAATAGAGATAAAGATGCTCCACGCTTCATGTTGGCAAATAATGTTTGATAGTAGTAAGAAGTTAAACTGTGTTCAACTGGCTATAAACCGTTATTGTCGCTGATGCTTATATGATGATGGTGAAAATTTGCAAAATCATCATGAAGCAGACACTATTGGTGGAACGGTGACTGTTGCTAATGGTGAGACCATCTGATTAGGGTAAAATGTTGCTTGATTATTGCGATACTGGTTTTTGCGATCTAACGAGGGTAAACATGATGGACACACGTTCTTCGTTCATTTAGCAAACTCCTTGACATCAAGGTAGGTGAATGCCACGAAAATGTGACGATCATAGTTGCTTGGTCATGCAATGGTTCCTTCGCTTGCTGGTTTTTGTTGGTCATATCCCTACGATTCTCGGTTCCTATTCATCATATCCATTTTCTCATCGGTCTCTGTTGCTTATAATCATGCTTCCCACTTAGTTCTTGCTCGCTGCATCCATCACCATTGTTTGTTGCTTCTTGTTGGTTAATATCCCTGGATCAACCCTTTCGGGTTGGTGGTTTTAGCCTTTTTTCTTTGATCTGAAGGTGGTTGATTGACAATGATTAACATGGTGGTTTCTTAAGATAGGGGCACACCCAAATCACCCAGTATGAATCATTTCTAGAAACAAACCCACCATTTGGCGGGGTCTCAATGTTGCGCAACATCCCTATGGAACCGGATGGCCTATGACCACCAAGCACCAACCAGCTGCCGCAGGGTCACAAGAAGCACCGCTATTGTTCACCCGATCGAAAGCGCGAAAGGCGGCACGGGATGTAGTTCCCACCAGGGATCGCGTTGCGCCCTTCGTTAGCTGAAAGGTTGCATAACTGGCGAGGTTTGTTCGTTTCAGGAACGCCATGCCATTCATTCCAGGTGAATTGCAACCAATAGTGGGGGATATTCACCAACCAACGATAACAATACTAGGGGATATACCAGCTATATATGGCTATGGGTCAATATTAATCATCAATACTGGTGGATAATAACCAACAAACTATGGGGGAAACAATGGTCAACAATGGTTAATGATAGGGCTATGGGTCAAGCAGTTAACCAACCAATAATGGGGGTTAATAACCAACAATAACAAGGAAACCAATGGTTAATGATGGGGAACCAGGGGTACGGGGTTTTGACCCACAGCCATAGGGAAACCAGGCTTACTTGGTTTTGACCTGCCATAGGTGAGATCCCAGACGAATTTGGTAGACCCTTCAGAGGAACAGCGGGTTGCTCACCTTTTCATACTATTCCTCAAGCTTTTTCCCAGCGCCATGCTGACAGTGGGAGGAAGGGATTTCACTTAACGAATGTTAACCCCTGGTTGATCAATAGGGATACCCCCCAGTTCAGCCAACTGGTTTCCCATTAAAATAGTACCCTCTCAAATTAATAAACTCATGCAAGTCACGGTTGATTCTTATCCTTTTTATATACCAATGGTTATAACCCTATAATGTAACCACATTAAACCCCTATAAACCTTTGGAACATCAAGCCAAGGGGTTAACATTCGTCGGCAATCAGCTCCACCTGTCGATGTGCTCCAGGGACTACGCCAGAAGCTCGCCCAGAGGTAATCCCAAATCATCCAACATTAGTCGTTATTAATCATATTATTATCCCTAAATCATCAATTATTAATAAACCATATTGGACCATATTTTTCACCATCAATGGTTATTAATCATCCTTTATTTACCATTTCTATCAATTAACCAACCATTTGAGGCTTCCCTAATTTTAAAACCTCTCAGATGACAAATCGGAAGATCAACGCGGGAGATTCGGAAACAATTTTCCTGAACCTGACTTAGGGGAGTTGTCACATGGGGTCGTCATTGGAATCCGTATTGATCAACAAGTTCAGTGGATCCGAACTGACCACGACCCTTGGTTGAGCAGCTGGTTTGTAGTCTTCCGCCTTAGCCCAGCCCCCAACAAGCAAATCCTTGTTCAGCAATTAGCACCATGATTGTTTGATCAGGAATCCCTGGTAGGAGCAAAAGCATGCACGGCTAATCCGTTATCATGGCTATACTATTAGCCCGTATTGATTGACTATGATTATGATATAAAACACTTTACTTTTCAGATATTCTGCTGAATGTGTTGGTATCCATCGATTGACCATAAAATTCACGTTTAATCAGCCACCAATTAAGCATCAATTTACCGTCAACTTTGCAGAAAAGGGCATGATACAGGCCCCATTTTCTCACGTTTGTAGAAATGCCAATTTTAACCATTGATTTCGCCCTTAATTCACCCTTCATCAACATTCATCAACTATAAGTCAACGCTTAATTCAGCCGGAATAAAACCCTCAACCAACCATTCAACCATTTCAAGGCATGAACTGGTGCTTAAGCACGACTAACTGATTAGCCTAGTGTCAGCTAAGCATGGTCATCAAGTGTAAACCAATTTAGCTATGATTTAACTAAGCACAGCTATGATTAAGCAAAACTAACCACTCAGTTCTCATATCATCATTTAACCAACCAATCAGCTAGTAACAAGCAGTACCAAACTATCAGCTACCAACTACTATGGTCATCATTTGGGTGTTTCTCAAAATAGGGGACCCCCAAATCATCCTGTTAACGTTTTTAGTAATACATCATCAATTTTTTGGGTCAACTACTAAATTTAGCGAAACTACCATTTGGTGGTTTCCCAAAATAGGGGTACCCCCAAATCATCCATAGTCATTTATAGTAATAAACCAGCTATTTTTGGGGTCCCCTATGGCTTGAGAAACTACCAGCCAACCATCCTTAAATCAACAGCTACCCAGCGAGTCACGACCGAAAGCTCCAAAAAGCTCGGCCAGGCGTTGTTGCACATGCGGGCAGCCCGTGTCGTTGCTTCACATCGCTGGGGATATGAAGTGAGAAGCTGAGAACGGGAGCTTTGAGTTGATCATGGTGAGTGGTGGTTTCTCGAAATAGGGGACCCCCCAAAAATGGTTGGTTTATTACTACAAATGACTAATGTTGGATGATTTTAGGGGTCCCCTAGTCTGAGAAACACCCAAATCATCCTTTATTAATCATTTATAGTAGTAAACCAACCATTTTTGGGGTACCCCTATTTTGAGAAACCACCAGTGGTAAGTGGTGAAACGTGGTTGGAGGTGCGTCACCAACCTTCACACTCCGGTAAACTCACCTAGCCATGGAAAATCACAATTTTTCTAGGGAAACCCTGGGAAATCAGCTACAACTGGTGGATTTTCCATTGCTATGTTTGATCACCGGAGGGTAATATGGTCGATAGTCATGAACTGTGAATTGAATGTGTTCACCACTTAATTAATTCAATAGTTGATGGTTAACCATTGCATTGGTTAGTGGTTTCTATCAACCATTGTCAACCCTTGGTTGATAATAATCAATGGTTGATAACAATCAATGATTGACAATGGTTGATCATGAGTGGTGAACAAGTTTGAAATGTGTGAAGATGCTTGAAAATGGGCAAACACTGCTAAACATGGTTGAAAATGGTTTTATAGTCATGTAGTCGTGGTTGAATTGTTTCGTGGTGGTTATTGTCAGAACCCAAAGCCACGAATACTAACAAAAATCAGGGTTGGACCTGGATTTGGAATATCACTATGGTGGATGAACATTCCTCAAACACTTCTTTGTTAGATTTTTGAGTTTTCCAGAAAGTGTACCAGGGTTTTTGACCCACCGCCACACAACCGAAGCATTGGACATAATGAATTGATTTGAGCTATCCACCTACCCAATAGTCTGGGGCTTGTTTAAAAAAATCTTCTTGGTGATCTTCAGGAATATGAATCTGCACCAATCTGAGATCTGGTCCCTTTAACAATTGAACAGATTGCTGGTTACCCACACGTGTCGTAATTTGAAGATTTGCCGGTTTCTCAAAAAATTGCTCAAGTCATCCAGTATTAACCATTTATGGTAACAAACCATGCATATTTAGCGTTCCCTATTTTGAGAAAACACCATTTAGAACATCCAGATCAATGGAACTGGTAAATTGGAACTGGTGATCTACCCACTGGAACTGGTGATGACTTGAACTTCCATCACATGGTTTCGCAGAGGGCAGCCAGGAGGACCCAGTTGTGTTGCTTGGGAAGCTGTGGCTAATGGTGGCAATGGTACACCAGTGACCTGATCATCATCACTTTCCGTACAGGTTAAGCGAAATGCCATGGAACATGATCATGCCATATCATGGTTACAATTAATGTTGTATTGTTGGTTATTGCCTCCGAGAGTTTATCATCAAATGCACCATTGATTGATCACCACCACCAAACATGATGATGATGATGAGGATGATGATAATGATCATCATCGTCATCATCATCATCATCATCATCACCATCACCATCACCATCACCATCACCATCACCATCACCATCACCATCACCATCACCATCATCACCATCAAATCGCCATCATCATCCATCAACTAACCATCAAATAGCCATCATTCGACTATGATCATCATTCAACCCATGGGTGTTTCGCGCGCCCACCGTTCTGAATGATTGTCCTCCAGGCATTGGCCAGCGATGCAAGCGTTGCTGAAGGCCTATGTGCCACCCTTCAAGGCGTGGGGCTGGCGACCCATGTGCCACCTGCTCAAGTGAGGGGTTCTTATGATGGGGGGACCTCCGAAAACAGGTTGGTCTATTATTGGTTCACCAGTGTTAAGAGTGGTTATGAAGTAGGGCGTGAAAATCAACCAATAGGGGATATACCAACTATAATGGTTGGTTTATTATTGTGAATGGTTTCTATTGGATGGTTTGCGGGGACACCTATGACTTGAGAAACCACCAAGAGGGTAGAGACTCATCTTCACCTCCTCAAGTGGGTGCAGAAGTGATGGAACCTGCTGTACTTGAGATGTCCTGTTCCTGTTGATGCTTTGGGTCATGGTTGCAAATGCTTATTTTTTCGATGCTATGACTGGAATGATGGGATTGAAGAAACCATCGTGCTTATCCAATGGTTGAGCAAATGCAGTTCATTAGTCTATCATTCAACTACTTGTTAGCCGTGCAATGGTTGTCCAATGATTCTCATGTGTTTGAGGTAGTCTAATCATGCAATTGCTGTGACTGCAATGATAGGTTGAAATCACTAGCACCGCTTTGGGGAGATTGGGTCATCATCAAGCTGCCGCATGCAGCAAGGGATAATCATCATCGATCAGCGGCTGAGCATCACACAGAGAGAATCTCAGCATTTTTTGGGCATGGTCTGAACAAATCAATTCAATGGCCCCAGAATCCATGGATTTAAGTGGATTCATGGATTGAGGGACCAATAAATCACTGATTTATGGATGCACTGATGTAGTGATTCAACTGGATTCATTGATCTAGTTGGATTATCCATCGAGTGGTGGAATCAGATGTTTGCAGCCGCCAACCATCAAATGATTGCAATGGGTTTTTGGTATTTTGCCCAGCTGTCTTTGATTGTTTTCCAATGGCCACCTGTGTTTTCACATACAATCGTGATTCACCATCATCATATGAAACCATCGTATAAAGTAAACATTAATTACCTATTCTCAATCATCATCAATCATCAGTTGGCAATACTACTGTGGCCATTACAATCAGTCTAGTGACCAGCATTCACCATTGTTCGCCATGAGTTATCACAATCAGCAGCAGTTGAGCGTCAATGAATCATCAAATAATCATTATGAGCCATCATTGACCATCATGATAAGTATATCAACCGTCAGTTCACCATCAAAGGCTGTCATCACCCATGATCAATCATAGTTAACGATCATTAGCCATCATGAACCATCATTAACCATCATTAACCATCATTGATCATCATTAACCATCACTGACCGTCATTGACCATCATTAACAATCAGCTCATGAACCATTATTTGGCATAATTAGCCATCAATTGACCACTATTGACCACCAACCATCATTAACCATGATATGCCAGGATTATTTGCCTTCATTCCACCATCATTTCACCACTGTTTGCCGTTGGAAAGTTACCCATCATTAACCACTGTTTGCCATTGTTTACCATTATGTACCATAATTAACCATCATTCATTACCAACCAGTATTAACCATCATTCAACCATTTAACCATGAGTATCATTGCCATTGGATTCCCATCCATTGCCAACCAGTATTAATCATCATGAATCACCATTTAGCCACCACTAAGCTTGGTCAACCATCATTATCCATGAATACTAGTATGAACCCCTGATTATCAACCAGCATTACATCATTGCCATTGGACTCCCTTCAAAATGGTTGACTATTTGCTAATTATCATTATCAACTTTTATTAGCCACTAATATCATCTATGATTGATTGTTCAACCATTATTCAACCATATCATCATCATTATCAACCACTATTATGAACAGCATTAGCCATTATTCACACCATTTCGCCATCATTTTTCATCCAAACGTCTGACTTCTCTGCGCCAGGATCCCCCCGTGAAGGGATTCGATGACACCCTGTCGCGCGTGTGGACGGGCGGCGATCAGCGCTTGAGGCGCGGCGCCGCGAAGCCGCCGTGACGTGGGAACCAACAACTTTATGGGGGATATTGACCAACCAAGCTCTAGGGAAAACTGGCTGGTTAAGGATAGAGGAACCAGGGGACTAAGGGTGAACTGACCCACAGCCATACAGCAACCATCATAGTGAATCACTACTTTGATGATTGCGCTATCGCTTAGTGAGTTTTTTGTGCTTGTTGCCAATTATAAACCAACAGCCGCTGGTGGCACCTGTCGCGATTCCCATTGAAGTGGTTTCATTGCAGGTTATGTTCCCGTTTTAGTGGGTGCCTACTATCAAGAATCTTTGAGCCACTAAAACTACTACCAAAAGACAGATTATTGATAGTATGGACTTTATACTGTACTATCATGAACCTTTGACGTTGCACTGCTACTTCGCACTACGCATCAAGGGTTCATGTTTGTTATGATTGCCCGCTGTTGATGTCAATCGAGTGGATTGATGGCTGGCAACGAGACTCCTTCTGCTAAGGCATATTCAGAGCCAAACCACTGAGACTGCCCTGCTGGCTGCCAAAATGAACCCTGGCTGCAAAAATCTTCTTCACGTTGTTGCCTACTATTCTGCAGATTTTGTCAAAATGGATCAGATCTGCTAAAAACTATATTAATCATCATTCATAGGTGGTTGGCTGTTGTTAGTTGTTGTTGCTGCTTTTGTGACTTGCTATCCGCTGGTAGCAACACTTGCTGAACAGTCTTTACCAGCTTCTTCACAATCATCTACCACCATTCACAGCTTGTTATTGCTGTTGCTGTTTGTGTTGATGGTTTGGTGATCGCTCGTTGGAGGAAGTACCAACCGAAAACAAGTTGGGGTTGATGTTGGGCCACCCTCTCAAGTCGGAAATCGGAACCTGATTGCTCTACAGAGTTCCTTCGCATTTGTACCTAAATGCAATCTTAAATCATAGATAATCATCAATGAACCGAAGAATGAACCTAGAGTAATCATAAACAATCATCTGGAGCTTCGATTTTCATTCCCAAATCATAAATGAAGCTAAGAATGCGAAGGAACCATCTTGTACCAGTAATTATGAGTAAAATGTAGGAAGTAAAAACCTTTCAAGTCCTAGCCAACGGGGCCTGCTCCTGGGCCTCCTATGGCTACTTTCTGATCAACACATCATTACCATTGGCCGTGGTCATGATGAAGGTTGATCAGGAGGTAGCTCATGACAAGTGATTATTGGACCTCCTCATTGTTGTGCTTATCTGCATGTCCAAAGCTCAGTTGTGTTGTGCCTTGGAGTTTTAGCACAGACTTAAAGGATCTTTGAGTTGTAGAAGCATGATTGGTCGGTTGGTACGGCTTTGTTTGTGGGTGGGATCAGTCGTAACCAATGACATTACAACATCTCCAGTCAGCATTTTGTCCATAGACGAAACATGCAAAAGTCAAGTGTTTGTTTGTTTCCGGATGCCCAATGACGTCCATCAGGCATTTCTTGAATTATGCTTGGAGTGGCATATATATATAATTTTTCACGGAAAAGTTGTCATAGAAAACCTTTGACCGTGGTGATTTCAAAAAAATCAAATAAGAACCTCAAACTTGTACCCATTATCACTCATTGGTAGCTTCTGGTTACCAAGCACCACAGTCAACCACTGTCAAGTTTATCAAACATGACTGCTGTACGGTAGAGGGATCATCGTGACTGGGTCAGTGATATCTCGTCATTATCATCCTCCTCCTCCTCATCATCATCATCATCCTCCTTCTCTTGGACGGCGTCAAACACCCGGTGATAAGTTGTCAAGTACAAGAGATACTATGACTGGGCAAAACCATCCCACAATTGTCACTAGAATAGTAAAGAAAGTCAGCAATTAGTTGGATGATTCACAAACAATGGTGCTCTCCGAAACATACGGGTCCCCCTACTCAAATGTTTGTCATGACAATGGGACAGTTGGGGGGGTTGTACCATGAACAGTCTCGCAAATGGATCATCCATATTCACCCTGAGTGCGAACCATCTCCAGCGGTCCGCCGGTCAACCATTATTTTCTGCAAACGGATGAGTCATTGCCCAACCACTATTTCTATTTGCATCCAACTCCCTGTATTGTAGTTGGTGTATTCCCTATTCTTGGTCAGTACCACTTTTTGATCTTTTTGTAAACTAGCATGACAACCATCATGAACCGTCTTGAAGCAGCGACCTTGCCCGGGGTTCACAGTTATCACTACATAAATCGGCCTCTATTGTTTTATTGTTGGACACCATCGCTATGACTATCACCACTCTGACTGCTATTGTGATCACCCAAAATCAAGGATAAATGCCAACAATAGTTCAATAGTGATAACGATATATTGTAATGACCAACGCATAATTTTCCAATCAGTTCCAATGATAGTGAATGATGATAATGAAACATGATGATGACCAAATATCAAATAATACGGACTGAATATTGATGCTATTGTTCGGATGATCATGACCACAGAGCGGTTTACATATGGCAAATTCAGAGCTTTTGCTTCCAGGTTGCCTACCAGAGAGTCTTCGGATATCCATCAATGACCCTAGCGTGGAAACCTAAAACGCAGAACCCTACTTGGATGTGCATGCCCACTGCTCGTGACTGGGAACATTCACCATGGTTAGTTCGGGGTTAAGTCAGCTGCCTTATAGGGTGTAAGTAACCATGGTGAACCAACCCTAGGTGCTGCACATCTTGGTGACACGGCAGGGCTGGTTCATCCATTTTTGGTGCAACTGGGGTTGTCCAGTTCGCCATGGTGGTACCCCTTCGGCAACCAATTGGCTGATCATTGTTCGAAACTGCCGGTCTAGTAAACTTATTGGCTCACTTAAGCCACTTAGAAGCAACCAGTTTTTATAGAAAACTTGTTAGACTCATAGATTGCTGGTTTGGTATACCTATAAGATACTAGATTATAACTTTAGAACTTGTTAGTACAACCCCTCTGAATAGAGAAGCTTAGAATATAATAGTTAACATAACCAATCAATATACAACTTACTAGTTATCAATAGAACTTATAATATAGTCTGTATAATATATGATAACTGTTAGTATACAACTAATTAAAAACTAATCAAAAACTGCCAGTTTGTTGGTTCGACCCAGTCTCCTGGGTGCGCCAGGATGGGTCTCCGTGCCTCCTTCGGTCGCTGCGTCACCTTTCGATGTCAGGCTGATCAACCGGTGCCGCCAGTAGGGACCGCCGGTAGGGGATGGTAGGGGTTAGAACCAACGAGTTTTTGGGTTGTTTATAGGTTGTACAAGTTGTTTACAACCTCAAGGTAGGTTAAACCAGTTTAATAGGGCTTAAACAACCTAAACAACCTACACAACCTTGTTTACAAATGATATCCTGGTTGCAATTCTCTTGGCAAATGATTGTTACATAATGGTTGATGATAGGTTTAGGTTGTTTACACATGTGATATCCTGGTTGCAATTACTATTTTTGAGTATGACCGCTATATAGGTTTAGCTTTATTACAATTTTGACACATGATAAATGATAGCGGTTGATTCTAGGTTTAGGTTTTAGTATGATTGGTCATAGTTACACAATAGTCGAGAATAGGTTTAGGTTGCCTACAAATGTGATATCCTGGCTGCAATTATGATGGTCAAAGATAGTTGCATTTGTGATATCCTGGTTTACTAGGCATATCCTGGTGATAGTAGTATTGCTTGATAGTGATGGCTCAGAATGCTTAACAATGGTTATACATACCCTCTGGTGAACTAACATGGCTGGCTGGAAAATCCACCATTAGTGGATGATTATCCAGGGTTTTTCACGAAAAATGGTGGATTTTCCAGCCAGCCATGGTAGTTTACTAGAGGGTAGTGGTTGACCATAGGGGTGACCAACGACAATGAGGGGCCGACTATGTACGGCAAGCTGGGTCAACACACCGACCATCCAAACTCTGATTGGTGACCTGAACCCCTCCGAACAGCTGGACTATTTTGGTCCTTCGCCCCGTTCACCAGCTATAGCCGTTGGGTTATAGCTAGGCTAACTACCACTTATGATAGATATAACTAGGGGGCCCACCTTGTAGACTTGAACAGAAGGGCGATTGCAATGGGGCGGCCGTGCCCAAGCTCAAGCGGAGGACCTTTCCGGAAACCTCATTAGTGGTAACAAGATTCTCGCTTATTCGTGACCAACATGACCCGTGTAGTCAAAACCCCATAGTACCCAGCTTCTCGCAATGAACGCCTCGTGAGACCTCTCAGCGAAGCCATTTGGACACTTGGACGCAACGCAGATGGATGCAACCCGCCCAGTAGTGTTAAGCAATAGTTGTAACTTTTGCTCAGGCGGAATGGTCAATAGTCAGCATATTCAAAGTTACAATGGCAATAGTGGTCAATAATGGTAATGGTTAGTATGGTCAGTAATAGAAATAATGTGTAACTACCATGAGCCACAGTAATATCTACGAACCAACAACCATTAGATAATGAACATGTCAGCATTCACCACTACCATCTATTACTATAAATATGAGAATTATTACCATAATTACTCAGCATAATGGCTAATCGTAGGTATAAGGGTAATAATAGTCAACCCTCCAAACATGATTGACAATTACGAGCGATTCTTAGCCATTGGCTCATATTCTGCTTGGTGCTCGTTGAGAATGGTCATAGGTGATGGCTATATTTGTATTAATTTTGGTGGACCAACAAACATTGATTACCACCTGGAAATATAACCCGTAGGTAAACAACAATGATGTGTTACCGTTACCTAGATGTTGATTACTTAGGAATACCAGGTTTCGAATCGTTATTCACTATTACCAAGCATGATCAACACCTGACCGTTGCCAAGCAAGCGTTCGGCATCATGAACTATATGGTGGTTATTCAAAATAGCGAACCCCCCAAGTCATCCACTATTAACCATTTATAGGGAATAAACCAATCATAACTTTGGGGTCCCCTATGGCTTGAGAAACACCCATATACGAGTTGTTCAGCCATGATTGTTGGTGATTATGCCCTATTATTTGCTATGATCAACCACATATAGATCAATCATATGGCTTAACCACTAGGGCTTGAGAAACCACACACGTTGTATACCCCAATCGTTTCCAAGCCACCCTTCCGGTGGATCATGGCCCGTTGTTCCGTGTTTACCAAGTCATTGACCAAGTCACGATGGCTCGAGGGCACGAGCTGATCCACAGGGGGACTCGGACACTGGCCGAACCTAACCACACAGACATCACGGTGGATCGGGCAGCATCCAAGCACGAAGGTTTCTGTTCATTGGTGGGATGTGAAAAAGAATGGGTGTTTGTATGGGTAAGTTGGTCAGAATCAGGTTCTCAGCAAGATAAATTTAGTGTTTCGAGTTACCATCACAATTTCCTCAACTACGTTGGACTAGCCATGATGAAGTATGAAAGATGGCCAGTACAAACCAGTTCCAGCAGATGTACCAGTATTAGTTATGGACTATTTTCAACCACCCTAGTGACTGCCATTTCCAGCAGCTACACTCGGGTAAACTGCCGCCTAGTAGAATCCACCATGGCGAATCTGCGAATGTCATCGACGAGGGATGCTTCAACTCGTGGCTGACAACCATCAAGGATGGGCTTATATCATGCTTAAATAATGATTCATGATGATGCTTAGTAGTTGATGATGGCGCTTGGTTCTTGCACGGTTGGTGTGAATTGATATTTATGATTGATGGTGGTTGATTATGATTGATGATGGTTTCTCAAACATGACATTTCCAAATCTCCAAGTGATCGCATCCAATAAGTAAATCCTGGAAAGCTGCTACCCAATAAGATAACTGGGAACGAACAAGGCAATTATCCTCTGGGAAATTGGCCTTTCTTTACAGTTTGGAGTAAGATTCAGGCTCACTTCATGATTTTGAGTGTTTTTTCTTCTACATTCATGGCGATGGGTCAATATTAACCAACCAATAACGGGGGATAAAAACCAACAATAATAGGGAAAACAGCCTGGTAAATGACAGGGGAACCAGGGGGACTATGGGTGAACTGACCCACAGCACTTGAAGCTGCAAGGGAGCACTGCAGCATTCGTTGATTTCCCTGCTCAACAGCTGAGTCCATGGTGGTACATCCAAATCATCCCCGTACAAACTATTTCCAATAGGGGTTATATAGGGGTTGTAACCATGAATAGTGGTTAGTAATAGGGATTAATGAATGATTACAGGGGATAATAACCAACAATATGTAAATGGGTGTTTCTCAAAATAGGGGTACCCTCAAATCATCCAACATCAATTCAGGAATTTGGTATCCCCGGTGCTCAAAAACATTCTGATCATCCAATATTAATGATTATTGGCAATAAACCAGCCCTTTTGTTGGGTCCCCTATTGCTTGAGAAACCCCCATATCGAAATCAGAAATTTCGGGGTACAATTGGCAGTGGGTCAAAACCCTGTACCCCTGGTTCCCCTATCATAAACCATTGTTTTCCCTTTAGTTTGTTGGTTATTATCCACCATGAAATTGGTTGGTTAGTTTTGACCCATAGCCAATTGATGGAAAACTCCATCTCTTTCTGGTAAAAACCGCGGTTTCAGCTCAGGACTACGTGGTGGTGCCCTTGAGGAAACTCGTCCTGCCAATCAGCCTGGAGGTCAGCACGCTGATCTTGACGGTCAACCAATCATGCTGTGGACCCCAAGCGCCAAAGCCGTGAAACAGTGATATGGCGATGGGTCAATATTAACCAACCAACTAATGGGGGATTTCCACCAACAATAATACGGAAAACAATGGTAAATGATCGGGGAACCAGGGGGACTATGGGTGAACTGACCCACGGCCATATGTGAATGGTTGTCTCCTATGTGCCCTACCTAAAAGCAATTGATTCAGGTGATAAGTCCCTGAAATAATCACCCCCAACGGATGTCGAAATTCCAACGGTGCTGTCGTGGTGGTCCATAGCAAACTCGGTGGTGTCCTGCAGCGATGATCCCGGCCCGAGCCACCTGGGCGTAATGGCATGGCCAGCGCGGTTTGGAGTTTCGGGGGGTTAAAGGGTTGCATAAGCCGAACCAAACAGCAAAAAGCCAAAGAAGTTGGGGCCTTTCCGCCATGCTCCATCACTAAATCGGGATGCTTGGTGTGAGGATGTGCAACACTGACCCACGTCGGTGATTTCCATTCGTCTCCTTGAAGCCAACAAAGTTTCAGCAATGACGGTTAGTACCTACACGGTCAACTGTGCATCACGACCAATACAGAATGGACGCATTTTTATGAGCCCAGACGAGCCAAGAGCCTACCGCATGGGTCGACGCAAAAAACCGTCACTTGTGCCAAAAGTTCAAGGCAACGATTTTTTAGTGGGTGCTTCTGTACCTGTGGCCTCGGCATGATGGCGCTGCACTTTTCCGCGTGTTGCGGCCCTGTGCATCGCGGTCCTGCCGAGTTTGGAGTTACAGAAGGTGACGCAACAAAGTTTGAGTTGAGCCAAGAGTTTAAAGCAACGATTTGTTTATGGGTGCTTCTGTGCATGTGGCCTCGGCATGATGGCGCTGCACTTTTCCGCGTGTTGCGGCCCTGTGCATCGCGGTCCTGCCGAGTTTGGAGTTGCAGAAGGTGACGCAACAAACCAAGTGTTCAAAGCAACGATTTTTTCGTGGGTGCTTCTGCACATGTGGCCTCGGCATGATGGCGCTGCACTTTTCCGCGTGTCGCGG
>VSDK01026925.1:221047-241459 GCA_009767595.1 Symbiodinium kawagutii
CAGAAGGTGACGCAACAAACTTCCAGCTGAGTCAAGAGTGAAAAGCAACGATGTTTTAGTGGGTGCTTCTGTACGTGTACAGGCCTCGGCATGATGGCGCTGCACTTTTCCGCGTGCCGCGGCCCTGTGCAGCGCGGTCCTGCCGAGTTTGAAGTTACAGAAGGTGACGCAACAAACTTCCAGCTGAGTCAAGAGTGAAAAGCAACGATGTTTTAGTGGGTGCTTCTGTACGTGTACAGGCCTCGGCATGATGGCGCTGCACTTTTCTGCGTGTCGCGGCCTAATGCATCGCGGTCCTGCCGAGTTTGGAGTTACAGACAGTGACGCAACAAAGTTTGAATTGAGCCAAGAGTTTAAGGCAACGATTTTTTCGTTGGTGCTTCTGTACATGTGGCCTCGGTTTGATGGCGCTGCACTTTTCTGCGTGTCGCGGCCTAATGCAGCGCGGTCCTGCCGAGTTTGGAGTTACAGAAGGTGACGCAACAAACTTCCAGCTGAGTCAAGAGTGAAAAGCAACGATCTTTCAGTGGGTGCTTCTGTACATGTGGCCTCAGCATGATGGCGCTGCACTTTTCCGCGTGTCGCGGCCCTGTGCAACGCGGTCCTGCCGAGTTTGGAGTTACAGAAGGTGACGCAACAAACTTCCAGCTGAGTCAAGAGTGAAAAGCAACGATCTTTCAGTGGGTGCTTCTGTACATGTGGCCTCGGCATGATGGCGCTGCACTTTTCCGCGTGCCGCGGCCTAATGCAGCGCGGTCCTGCCGAGTTTGGAGTTACAGAAGGTGACGCAGCAAACTTCCAGCTGAGCCAAGAGTGAAAAGCAACGATCTTTCAGTGGGTGCTTCTGTACAAGTGGCCTCAGCATGATGGCGCTGCACTTTTCCGCGTGCCGCGGCCTAATGCAGCGCGGTCCTGCCGAGTTTGGAGTTACAGAAGGTGACGCAGCAAACTTCCAGCTGAGCCAAGAGTGAAAAGCAACGATCTTTCAGTGGGTGCTTCTGTACAAGTGGCCTCAGCATGATGGCGCTGCACTTTTCCGCGTGCCGCGGCCTAATGCAGCGCGGTCCTGCCGAGTTTGGAGTTACAGAAGGTGACGCAGCAAACTTCCAGCTGAGCCAAGAGTGAAAAGCAACGATCTTTCAGTGGGTGCTTCTGTACAAGTGGCCTCAGCATGATGGCGCTGCACTTTTCCGCGTGCCGCGGCCTAATGCAGCGCGGTCCTGCCGAGTTTGGAGTTACAGAAGGTGACGCAGCAAACTTCCAGCTGAGCCAAGAGTGAAAAGCAACGATCTTTCAGTGGGTGCTTCTGTACAAGTGGCCTCAGCATGATGGCGCTGCACTTTTCCGCGTGCCGCGGCCTAATGCAGCGCGGTCCTGCCGAGTTTGGAGTTACAGAAGGTGACGCAGCAAACTTCCAGCTGAGCCAAGAGTGAAAAGCAACGATCTTTCAGTGGGTGCTTCTGTACAAGTGGCCTCAGCATGATGGCGCTGCACTTTTCCGCGTGCCGCGGCCTAATGCAGCGCGGTCCTGCCGAGTTTGGAGTTACAGAAGGTGACGCAGCAAACTTCCAGCTGAGCCAAGAGTGAAAAGCAACGATCTTTCAGTGGGTGCTTCTGTACAAGTGGCCTCAGCATGATGGCGCTGCACTTTTCCGCGTGCCGCGGCCTAATGCAGCGCGGTCCTGCCGAGTTTGGAGTTACAGAAGGTGACGCAGCAAACTTCCAGCTGAGCCAAGAGTGAAAAGCAACGATCTTTCAGTGGGTGCTTCTGTACAAGTGGCCTCAGCATGATGGCGCTGCACTTTTCCGCGTGCCGCGGCCTAATGCAGCGCGGTCCTGCCGAGTTTGGAGTTACAGAAGGTGACGCAGCAAACTTCCAGCTGAGCCAAGAGTGAAAAGCAACGATCTTTCAGTGGGTGCTTCTGTACAAGTGGCCTCAGCATGATGGCGCTGCACTTTTCCGCGTGCCGCGGCCTAATGCAGCGCGGTCCTGCCGAGTTTGGAGTTACAGAAGGTGACGCAGCAAACTTCCAGCTGAGCCAAGAGTGAAAAGCAACGATCTTTCAGTGGGTGCTTCTGTACAAGTGGCCTCAGCATGATGGCGCTGCACTTTTCCGCGTGTCGCGGCCTAATGCATCGCGGTCCTGCCGAGTTTGGAGTTACAGAAGGTGACGCAACAAACTTCCAGCTGAGTCAAGAGTGAAAAGCAACGATCTTTCAGTGGGTGCTTCTGTACATGTGGCCTCGGCATGATGGCGCTGCACTTTTCCGCGTGTCGCGGCCTAATGCATCGCGGTCCTGCCGAGTTTGGAGTTACAGAAGGTGACGCAACAAACTTCCAGCTGAGTCAAGAGTGAAAAGCAACGATCTTTCAGTGGGTGCTTCTGTACATGTGGCCTCGGCATGATGGCGCTGCACTTTTCCGCGTGTCGCGGCCTAATGCATCGCGGTCCTGCCGAGTTTGGAGTTACAGAAGGTGACGCAACAAACTTCCAGCTGAGTCAAGAGTGAAAAGCAACGATCTTTCAGTGGGTGCTTCTGTACATGTGGCCTCGGCATGATGGCGCTGCACTTTTCCGCGTGTCGCGGCCTAATGCATCGCGGTCCTGCCGAGTTTGGAGTTACAGAAGGTGACGCAACAAACTTCCAGCTGAGTCAAGAGTGAAAAGCAACGATTTTTCAGTGGGTGCTTCTGTACATGTGGCCTCGGCATGATGGCGCTGCACTTTTCCGCGTGTCGCGGCCTAATGCATCGCGGTCCTGCCGAGTTTGGAGTTACAGAAGGTGACGCAACAAACTTCCAGCTGAGTCAAGAGTGAAAAGCAACGATCTTTCAGTGGGTGCTTCTGTACATGTGGCCTCGGCATGATGGCGCTGCACTTTTCCGCGTGTCGCGGCCTAATGCATCGCGGTCCTGCCGAGTTTGGAGTTTCAGAAGGTGACGCAACAAACTTCCAGCTGAGTCAAGAGTGAAAAGCAACGATCTTTCAGTGGGTGCTTCTGTACATGTGGCCTCGGCATGATGGCGCTGCACTTTTCCGCGTGTCGCGGCCTAATGCATCGCGGTCCTGCCGAGTTTGGAGTTTCAGAAGGTGACGCAACAAACTTCCAGCTGAGTCAAGAGTGAAAAGCAACGATCTTTCAGTGGGTGCTTCTGTACATGTGGCCTCGGCATGATGGCGCTGCACTTTTCCGCGTGTCGCGGCCTAATGCATCGCGGTCCTGCCGAGTTTGGAGTTTCAGAAGGTGACGCAACAAACTTCCAGCTGAGTCAAGAGTGAAAAGCAACGATCTTTCAGTGGGTGCTTCTGTACATGTGGCCTCGGCATGATGGCGCTGCACTTTTCCGCGTGTCGCGGCCTAATGCATCGCGGTCCTGCCGAGTTTGGAGTTTCAGAAGGTGACGCAACAAACTTCCAGCTGAGTCAAGAGTGAAAAGCAACGATCTTTCAGTGGGTGCTTCTGTACATGTGGCCTCGGCATGATGGCGCTGCACTTTTCCGCGTGTCGCGGCCTAATGCATCGCGGTCCTGCCGAGTTTGGAGTTTCAGAAGGTGACGCAACAAACTTCCAGCTGAGTCAAGAGTGAAAAGCAACGATCTTTCAGTGGGTGCTTCTGTACATGTGGCCTCGGCATGATGGCGCTGCACTTTTCCGCGTGTCGCGGCCTAATGCATCGCGGTCCTGCCGAGTTTGGAGTTACAGGTGACGCAACAAACTTCCAGCTGAGTCAAGAGTGAAAAGCAACGATCTTTCAGTGGGTGATATTGTTGCCAGCAGGGGCCCCCAATTCCAGCGCAAGGCAGTAAAGTGGATGCTTTGCTGGAAGCTGTGATTTGAGTTGAAAAGGTGGCCGCTGGTTGTGTGTTTCAGGCCGGACGAGCAAGCCGGCACCGTTTGTGCCAAGTGGTTTGTTGTTTCAGGTTATTTCCTTTAAGGTTTTCAACTCCCCCATGAAGTCATTGCAATTTGCCGGCAAGAGCAACCAACAATTTAGATGATTCAAGTGAATGAAAGTTCAGTGGGCCTTCACTTACTGCATTATTTTTTGCCTGGATCAGTGATTGTAGATTTTTTCTTTTGATTGCGACTTTCTTTTTGGGAAAGTGGTCTCAGATGACTTTCAATCAAAGCAACCTGCCCCTGGTCAACATTGTCGCAGAAGCCTTCACGGCTGGTGAGTCCCAGCTGACTGATTGATGAAATCCCCTGAAGCCGATCAAGGGGGCCAGTTTTCACAAGCAAAGCCGCGACATTTCCGAAGAAGGCCCGTAGACCCTGTGACATGATTACTGGCGGTTAATGAGGATGACAATCGTTCAGGTGGTTTGATGATGGTCTTTGTATGTCTTTGCTGATTTGTAGAGGTTAAGACTAGTCATATAATAGGGTTTCCATACCAATCCAAGAAGGCACCATGAATGTTGCTCTGTATAGTTGGTGACTTACATTTGGCTCATGATTCTGGATCTCGCATTATGTATTCTTTGTGCATTGATCACTCCAACTCCTACTCACTTATTAGAACACAGGACCTCGAGCATATAGGAATATCCTGGTTGCAACCCCATGTGACCAATAGTTGACTTCAGGGGCCAGTTATTGCACCAGGAATTAGTGCACCACTGGGTTTCGCATTGCTGCCTGCTTGGAAACCATAGTACAGCAGCAGAAGTGGTGTACAACATTTCGTTGTACAGGAATCACTGCTACAAACGGCAATGATCCAACAATCTAAACGCAATGACGATACGAACAACAGAAACCTCATGGGGCTTTAGTGTGCTCCAGCAGTTCTGGTTATTGCGAGCAATGGTTATTACTACTGAATGCCTGTTATTGTCATACCGTCACTGGTTTTATGCTTGTTTTTACCGGGCAACACAGGTGTATGTACTGTAATTGCAGTGAATCGCATTTTCATTGATGACCGTATTGTCGGGCACAACCATCTGGTTGGTGGTTTCAAACATTTTGTATTTTCCCTAGTGCTCATTAACAATTGGTTGGTTGACTCATATTTTTCATAGGGGTTGAAACCACCAACCAGCCATGTTTGGTAATTGCTTTGTGCAAACTTTTGAGCCCATCGTGTACATTTCGGTTTTTCATCAGGGGTCATTGGTGTTAGTACTAACTTTCTTCAGCGTATGATCGATTGTTTTGGTGATCATATTCCTCTTCTGATTATGATTGTCATTATTGCTATTAGAGGGGCATCAACCAACTCCCTACTATCAGTTTATGTCGGTATGATAGTTAGCCAACTTACTGTTGTGGCTGTTTAGCATGGTCATTCTGATCATTGATTTTACTTTGGAGCAGGCGATCCAGTACCATCTGGTGATCTCACCTAGCAAGGAAAAATCCACCAGGTATAGCTGATTTCCCAAGCTTTCTCTCGAAAAAATGTGATTTTCCATTGCTATGTTAGATCACCCCGGAGTGTAGCTGTCAACAATTGGGTGTTTCTCAAAATAGGGGTATCCCCAAATCATCCTTTATTATATAGTCATTTATAGTAATAAACTGGCCATTTTTGTGCTCCCCATTTTGAGAAACCCCCAATTGGTAAGAAGTATGTATGGTTGTGAATGGCAAGTATCATGACTACCAACTTGCGAGCCGGGTTTCAACTGGGTGTAACAATGGTAGCAGACCCTCCAAGGTCCCACACCTATAAGCGTGGTTAGTCAGGTTTTTTGTTGAAATATATTTGTTACACAATATAAATTAGATATAATATGTCATGAGTCACAATGTATCAGCCATTAGCCATCGTGATGGTTGATTATTCTTGGTGGTCAATATGATTCTTGATTTGGAACCATCACAAATAGGCCGTGATTCACCATGAATAACCGTCATTCACCATGATCAATCATCATTGACCATCATTGACCATGATTATAGCACTACTATATGCTGATGAATAATGACTAATCATACTCATCCGTTTCTCGACCACAGTCATTAGCATTTCGATTATTGACCACCATATTATCATGAATCTCAATCGTTTCTCATTTTTACCTTCTATTATCAACCATCATTGACCAACATCCTCAATGGGCGTTTCTCAAAATAGGGGACCCCCCCAAATCATCCAGTAGCAACTGTAATAACAAACCAACCATGGCTTTGGGGCTCCCAATGGCTTAAGAAACACTATTGACCAGGTTGATCATTTCTCCAACTCAGCCCCCTTATTAAACGCTATTAATCCCCTCTCAAAACGCACATAAAACCATATGTAAATCCAATCGTTTGAGAAACATAGTCCCCCCATAGCTACTCAAAAACAATGGATCCATAGCTATGGGTCAACAGATCCCCCATAAATCCAACCAACAAATCTCCTCAGCCCGCCCGACCCATGGGGGTCACGCCGGTCCTTCCGGTGGAGGTAGAAACCACAGCCCTGAGGGATGTGCATCTGCTGGTAGGTATCGGATCACATGCAGGTGCCGTGGTGGGTTCAACAACGCAGTGGCTCAGCCCTGGTGACGGGCGAAGGGTCATAACATCCATGGAGTCCATGTTTGTTTCACCTTGGTAAATGATGCTTCATGATGGTTAATGATTTGGTCAGTAAATTTGAATAACGGTTGCATAGTTCATGACAATGATTGATAATGAGTCGATGAATCATCAATAATGATCAATAATCATCAACGATAATCAATAATCGTCATTAATCATCAATAATCATCAATCATCATCAATAATCATCAAGAATCATCAATAATCATCAAGAATCATCAATAAATTATGGTCAACAACCATTACTTAATAACGATCATATTTGACAATGGTTCATGAATGATTCGCAAATACTTGATGATTTCTTCGCTATAATGGTCACAGGTCAATGGTCAGAAATCTCCATGTTTTGGAAGCAGCTCAATGATTCGCAAGGGTTAATAATGGTTAGAACTATGGTGGAACAGATTAGGATAGACCCATGATTGCAATCATGAGGGATATTATTGGTTAATAAGGACTAATTGATTTCTTATCCGCGGCACAAATGGTCAATCAATGGTTCATTTTTGGTCTATTTTCTCTACGATTAAGATTGGTCAATCACTGCGCTTAACCATAGTGATTAAACTGTTTCAGAATGACTACGATGATCAAGGTTAACAAATAGTTGGTGGTTTCTCAAAACCGTGTACCCCCAAATCATCCAATATTGATCACTTATAGTGGTAAACCGACCATTATCGGTGCTCCATATTTTCAGAAACCACCATTATTGGTAAGAAGTCATCGCCATCCATTTTTGGAGGTTCCTTCTTTGTGAACCCCTCCAGTTGGTCAATGGATTAGCCACACGGTGGATTGTGCTTTCTGATGTGGCAGTGGGTCAAAACCCTGTACCCTTGGTTCCCATCATTTACCATTGTTTTCCCTACTATTGTTGGTTCTTATCCCCCATGAAATTGGTTGCTTAAGAGCTTGACCCAGCTCGCCATGTTTGTTGATCACGTGATCCTTTCAGGTCTGCAATTTTGAAGCATGGGACTGTCTGCTTCTGGCTCCGGGAAGCCAACCTGGAAACATGGCGATTTTCCAGCTGCAGAACCAACGACATCTTCCAAGTTTAGTTTACCAGAGTAATAAATACCTATTTTCATTGATTTTCTATTTCAATACAATTAGCTGGTTAGAAAAAAACAGTTGGTTAGAAAAGCTGGTTGCGTGGAAATCACCAGCGGATCACTGATCAAAGCAGCGATTCCTATGGTGAAAAACTTGACCCCGCAACCAGGTCAACCAGGACTGTCAACCAACGATGCCGTGCGAGGGTCCATGTCACCACGTGGCGGCCCTCGCGTCCGACTCGTCCGCTCATCATTTGGAAGACCACTGGGCTCAGGTTCTTGTTGCGTATGTTCATTGACCAGGTTATTCAACAAGTCAACCTGGTTGATCATGGGTTGTGGAGCTTTATCATACTTCTTGGATGACAAAGCTTGATTTATGTCAGATTCTTACCCATTCTTAAGCAGGATTAACGAGGTGATGAGACCTAGCCAGAACCAGAATTCACTATCCTCAAAGAACCATTATTGGCCATGAAGTAACAATCAATCAACCAGTGCATATGGTGGTTTCTCAAAATAGGGGACCCCAAAAAATGGTTGGTTTATTATTATAAATGACTATTAATAGATGATTTGGGGGTACCCCTATTTTGAGAAACGCCCATATACTCGTACCATTCACCACCATTAACCACCTAAAACCACTACTAAACCACCACTACATATACCATGAACCGCCACTACCGCCACGTTTCCGCTACTAGCGCCGAATCGCGTAACCAGGCCCCTTGCGCGCCCGCGAGGATTGGAACTCGTGGTCAATGGAGAAGCGGAGAAGGCGTGGCAAGCGGAGAAGGGCTGGTGAACAGAGGTTACAAATGGCTATGGGTCAAGCAGTCAACCAACCAACTAATGGGGGATTTCCACCAACAACAAGGGAAAACTAATGGTAAATGATGGGGAAACCAGGGGTACGGGGTGAACTGACCCACAGCCAAATGGTAACCTTGGTGTGAACCATCATTGTCATCATTGGTTACCAATAAATGGGGTAGCAATAAATGTAGGTAACCATTCTGAACCACTACTGCTTGGTGGTTTGATTGACATTTTTTATTTCCCGAGTGATTGTTAACAAATGGTTGGTCGACTAATCTTTTTTAATAGGGGTTGAGCATGAGAATGGCTATGGGTCAGTATTAGACAACCAACTAATGGTGGATGATCACCAAGAGAATAGTTGGAAAACTGGCTGGTTATTGATGGGGGAACCAGGGGTACAGGGTGAACTGACCCACTGCCAAATGGTAAGTAGTGGTTGATGCATGTTGAATTGTACCATTCATAGAAATTAACAATGGTAAATAGTGGTTGAATTGTACGAGTAGTAGTGGTCAACAACTGTTAATAAGGATTATGTGATTAATCATAATTACAATGGCAATCAATCAATACTAAACGATTATAAGATTCACCATTCTTAGTGTTAATAAGGATTAGATAATTAATGGTGCCTAATCGTTCTCAATACGTGCCGCATTCTGCATGGCAAAAAGTGCCTGACAACAATTGGGGCTGTGAATGTTGAATTCTGGGTTTGTAGTGGTTCAATGGTTTCTACAACCCATAGTTAGTAGTCATTAATTGATTAATGGTTTGTAGTGGTTCAATGGTTTCTAACTACTAATGATTAATCAATCAGGTTTCTACAACATTATTAATTAATTACCATGATTAAACATGATTAAACATGATTAAATGGTAAATTAATTAATTAATTGATTAACTATCAACAATTTAATGTTATTCAATGGTCTAATTAATTAACACTGGTCAGTAGTCGTGGGTCATCATGGCTGCTCGGTTGCTTGAAAGTGTATCTTGATCAGTGGCTTGACAAGTGGTAACACTGGTTGATAGCGGGGTTGACAACGGTTGATAACTCAATAATAATTGCTTGATAGTGGTTGATAGTGGTTGATAAGTGGGGTAATAGTGGACGATAGGGGTTTGATTTATCAGTCGACAAGGTCAATACTTGATAAAAGTGTACAACCAGCAGCGACAAAAACACACTGAATTCGGTAAATATCGCTTGAGCATGACCAATAATTTAGGTTAGTAACGGGTAAGAAGCTGGTTTAAAGGCAGGAAATCGTGACCGGTCATTGCTGTTGATCAGCTACTTCCAGTTGTGGTTAAGCTGGTTGGGGATGTAGTATCAGTCAGAAGGATAAAAGCGCTGACAATGCTATGTGATGGTTTCTGAAAGTAGGGAGCCCCTAAAACGTTTGGTTAATTGATATATATATATATATACATGTTTAATTTGGATGATTTGGTGGTACCCCATTTTTGAGAAACACCCATGTGATGATTGCATTCTGCTAAACTAGCCAGATTATATGTGTGGGGCGTCTGCATTTTGTAATGGTCTGCCTAAAAAGCATGCTGATTTGTAGCCTCTGGGTTAGTTGACAAGAGAGTAGGTGCTGACGGTAAATCCTCGAAAAACCCGCATGTGGAGGATGATGTTCTGCAGCAGGTAGTTCGTTGACACGTGCCCACGTAGCTGCTCATCCCGGTCCTGTGACACAAGTTGAAAACGCTGTAAACAGAATCGAACCGGCAGCTGTTCCGTCAACAGGCTAGGAAAACTGAAAGTGGTATACTCATGGTACATTTAGGAAATCTGATAGTGTACCATTATAGGTATGCGAAATGTACCATGAGTCGGAATAGTGTAGAGGAAGCTGAGCTTCCAACCTCCAACTGGGTCAAGTTGCTAGTTTTTTGTGGGAGATTTCACAGTGATGAGCTCTGATCTTACTTTAGTCAAGTCTAATTACTGGGTGGTTGATGGAAGCTGATCAAGTCCTATTATTGGTAACAGTTTTAGTCTGATGGTGGTTGTTAGAATCAAATTTTGTTGCCAATAAGTGCATACGGTTCTTACTAATAGGTGGGTGTAACGGACAATGGTTGTTATAATACCCTGGTTGTTGGTGATCATGCCCTATTGTTTTCAGGAGAAATTGTTACTACAGCAACCATTCAAAGCACTATACCAGAGAGAGTACTTTCACCATTACCTAGGTTGTGACGTACACTGTTGCTAGTCGGTTCCTATAATGCGCCACTATTACTACCATGAATCATTCTAGTTGTAAAACCTACTTGATCATTCTGAGTCCTAGTTGTCAATACGTTTTGGTTCTTACAAGACCAGATTAACCAATCTGAAATACCTCATCCAACTAAGCAGATTATCATTGTTACCCGATGACTTATGGAATACCCGAGTCATTGATTATGACACCCTATGAATGTCATCATTAATTGGCTTAATGCTCTGGCATAAATCATTATTGGTTTTGATATGTAGCTGTTGCTTTCGATACCGCAGGGATAGCATCATTCTAATTCTGAAACTTAGTGGGCATTATGATACCCCAGGTGTCAGTGCCCTATTGGTTGTTACGAAGCCCAGATTGACCAATCTAAGAGAAGGTTACCCGGACTATCATTGTTATCCCACAGCCTTTGTAACACCTTAGATGATGATAATACTCACAACCATTGGTTATGACGCCTAGTTCTTGGTCCTGTCATAACGTAGTGAGTAATGATGTCCAATTCAAAGTTGATTCGCCCATCGATATCGCCCTACTGATTGTTGGATATTGCTCTACTTGTTCATTACCATCAAGCAATCTAAAAGCTAGTTGCCCAGACTACCCCATTGTCATCGTATAACTTTCATAATCCCTTAGATGTTGAGAATTACCATGGTAACCATTCCAATTCATTCCCACTGTGCCTTTCATATTACCCAGATATTACTCCATTTGTTTTTGATTCCAATATTGCCAGATATTACCCAGATAGTGGAAATATACTCATTGACATCGCCCAGATATTACCTACAGAAATTACGTGCAGATATTTCCTAGTTGGTTGATTCCATTATTGTTGGTCAACCATTTCAAATCGTTGTTGGTAATGATATCCAATTCTCCATAGTCACCATGTTCATTCACCCATTGATATTAATTAAACATCATAGTCATGGGTGAATCAACATGTTACACCATTTGGTACCCATATGTTTCACCCCTGTTGGTTGATTCCCCATATCTTATGAGCCTAGTTGTTTCCCATCAACCATTCCAAGTCGCTCATCAAAATCCCTTAGAATTTGAAAATTACCATCAACCCTTCCAAATCAATTTCAATATACCCTACATGTTACCCTCTGGTAAACTAACGTGGCAATGGAAAATCACCATCTGTCATAGGAAACCCTGGGAAACCAGCTATAAATGCTGGATTTTCCATTGCCAGGTTTGTTTACCGGAGTTTACCCAGATATAGTTGTTGGTCAACCATTCCAGTAACCTAGTTATAGTTGTTGGAATACTAGATACAAGGTGGGCCCCCCTAGTTATATGTTGATAAATAAGCCATTTAACTATACTTATATCTTCCATAACTGGTAGTTACCCTAGTTATGTTCGCCAACTTAGCTTGAACTAACATGGCTAAGGTAGTTACCCCTAGTTACTGTTAGCCCGGTCACGTTTCGGGGGCCCGGTCCCTTGTAGCAAGCCCTCGTTGGTCAACCATTCCAAGTCATCAGCTGCCCGGATCGTCGAGGCGTCCTGCTTGAGTTGGGTACGAAGTTCCCCGGCCACGGACACCACGGGGGAATGGAGCATCAGGCGGGAGCGGGAGATGGCTTAGGACGACTTAGTGGATGATGATCCACTGGATTTTAGTGGTGAACTGTGGTTAACAACATTTTTACCATGGTTCCCAGTGGATTTTAGTGGTTAGCTGTGGTTAACAATGGCTTTTTCCAATTTCCAGCTTGAGTCCACTATCGACATGGGATTGCATGGTGTCAAATGTGCTTTAACAATGGCTAAGAATGTTCAATAATGTTTGATTGAATGGTTGATCATCAACCATTCGATTGATCCGTGGGCCAGATTTGATGCTGGTGTTTGAATGGTTGATTTGGCTGGTGGTTTGATTGACATTCTGCTTAGTTTCCCTAGTACATATTTGAATGGGTTGGCTGACTAATATTTTTCAAAGGGGTCGAAACCACCAACCAGAATGTTTGATTGAATGGTTCATTGGTGATGAAGTCATAGTTCATGATGGGTAATGTAAGGACTTAGTCTCTGGTAAATTAAGCTGGAAGGTAAAGCTTCCAGCTTAGTTTGCCAGAGTGTAGTGGATGATTAATGTTTGATTCAATGGTTAGTTGATGATGAATTCATGGTTATTGGTGGTTACATAGTGGTTATGATGAACTATTGGATCGTGAATGAATGGTTAAGTGCTGGTGAATTGATTGACAGTTGGTTGTACAATGGTTTTATATTGAAGACTCAAAGATAGGTTACAGCAGATGCAGCAGCTTGAGAAAGTGGCAAATGTTGAGGCGGAAAAGTGGGACGCCAGCCTAGAAACGATGAGGCAGTTCGAGCTGATCAATAGAATTGATTAATGCAGTAGATATACATTGATTCTATCCATTGAACAGAAAGCAAAATCAAGACACCATCACATGGGTGTACTGGGTAGTCCAGATCTCTGAATTTAGCAGCATGTCTGGTCATAGTTCACACCCAGCAGTGTTTAGACCATCTTTAGCCAGCATGAAACATAGGTAACCAATGTCACGCAACATGCGCCATCATTAAACCACCATCGGCCGCAATCAACCATCATTGCATTTGAAAGAATCGTTGTTATCCTTTTAGCATTTACGAACGGTTCAAACATCATTAACCATGGTGACTATAGAAACCATTGTGAACCATCATTGACCACTTGTAGCCATGGTGATTTCCTATCATTGACCACGGTTGACCATTTTTATTGTTGTAATTACTATACTGAACAACCATTATTGCTATTGATCATTATTGCTGTTCAGCAGGTCAAACTATTCACTATTTCCATGAACCACTATTTAAAAACCACTATTTGACCACCATTTAGCCACTATTTGCCCACTATTCATTCATTGGTCGTGGTTATTACTCTTGACCGTCTTTAACGATAGTTGCAACGATTTAATTAGTCATGGCTATTACTATTATTACCAGTAGTTATTGGTAACCACCATTTAGCCACCATTGAACCACCGTTTAACCACCATTGAACCACCATTAAACCATTCTCACTATTAGCTACCGCAACTATCATTCACTGGTTGGGATCATCAGCGGCATCTTCACCGCGACGAAAAGGCGTCAGATCATGTGCGTTCAGCATCTTGCGCAGCTGGAGAACGATGGTGAAGGTGGACGCTTCGCGAGAACCGGCCGCGGCGCTTGGTTAACCACTATAATCTCTGAAACATATGCACAACATTTATTCAAAAAGATGAATTAGGTGGTTTCATAGCAGATTATATAAGTTCATAGGAGATGATAACCAACAATAACACCAACATGGGACGTTTCTCAAAATAGGTGACTCCCAACAATGGTTGGTTTGTAACTAGAAATGCTTAATCGCGGATGATTTGGGGGTACGCCTGTTTTGAGAAACCACTATATGAAACATGTTTCAGGGTGGTTCAGGGATGGTGCTCAATACTAGTTCGTGTTTGATATATAATTGACAGCAGCGGATAATGATAGGCAATGAGCTGGTAAACAACCCCCGTTAGTGATGCTTGATACCAATGGATCATGTTAGTGAGTGCCTGCAGGTCAATAGCGAAACGGGGTCATAGTGGTGCGTGATGGTCAATGATGGATGACATAGTACCAGCGACCATGTTTACTGATGGTTTGCACTGGCTAACAGCCCTGCTCAATGTAAATCATACGGTGCGTCCAGAGGATGATAGTGGCCTATCATGCCCCATCATCTTTGATTCAAAGCCCTTTCAATACTGGTCATATGTGATGATTGACAGTGATCAAGGGAGGTCAAGTGACTTCTACTGCTGTTTCCCAAGCTGCTTCACAATAGAATCTCATTAATGGTAGGGGTTAACAATTGTCTATCGCTGTTGTCCAAGACCGTTGGCTGGGAATGCCGGTGAAACAGCTAAATACCAATCGGTTGTTTCTCATAACAGGGGACCCTCCAAATCATCCCCAATAGTTTGTTTTAGATGATCAATGGTTGGCTTTGGAGGCCCCCCAATCTGAGAAACACCCAAGCAACCATAGTGGAACCTGCTCGAATGGTGGAACAAGAGCGAGACAACCAGCCATGATCTCTTCATGATCGCTAGATATCATCAGGATAAACTACGGTTTACTGTTGTGGATGGCCATCATATCTTTGTGAATAGTGATGTTGACGTTGATTGACCACTATTCACCAGCGCTATCACTATGATTTCATCCATGGTTGATTACTATCATAGCAGTAAGCCATAGTGATTAATTCTGTTGGATTACTGCTGTTCCATTGATATTTACTGCATGGTTAATTCGCTGTGCTTTATTGTGGTTAATTCATCCATGGTTGGTTACTATGGTTTAGAAACCATTAAAACTATTAGTCACTATGATTTCATCCATTAAAACTATTAACCACTGTTCCACCGATGTGAATCACTATGGTTTACTGCTGTTGATCGTGGATGCCCCTGGGGACCGCTGGATTTCCACCTTGCAGGTGGCACCTGGATGCGTTTATCGTGGTCCATAGGTGGGGCACCGCGGTTGTTGGGGCAACGCTGTCCCAGCGATGCCAAGGATGGCTTAGGGATCGATGACGAGTGGTGAAGAATGGTTGGACACGTGGAAGTCATTGTTGATGATGGGTCATGAGGGTTGAACATGATGAATGGTGGTGAAAATGGTAGCGATGGTTGACGATTGCAAGCATGGCTGAGAAGGCACTGTAAGACATGGTTTGGTTGAAGAGGTACAGGTGGGTTTAGATGTTTAATCAGTTATCAAGCTACCATGTTTCTGGCTAGATCAGAACAGCCCTACAAATGGTCCAGCTGTTAAACCACCGCGAGTTAAAGCACGTGTGAGCATTTGGTCGCAGTGAAAGTAGGACTCCTGCTGGTTGGTGGTTTAAACTATTTCTTATTTTCCCTACCAATCTTAAACA
The DNA here is from genome assembly GCA_009767595.1 of Symbiodinium kawagutii. NCBI lineage: Eukaryota > Dinophyceae > Suessiales > Symbiodiniaceae > Symbiodinium > Symbiodinium kawagutii. The sequence continues at coordinate 236,701 of VSDK01026925.1, forward strand.
AATGGGTTGTTGACTGATATTTTTCTGAGGTGTTGAAACCACCGACCAACACGCTATTCGAAGGATTGATCAGCTTTAACATGTAATTCTTTCTTTGCAATTTCAAACTCCGCTTGTGTTTCCGTCTTGACACGGCCCGTGCCGAGTTCAATGGTTGATTGACCAAGCTGTAACTGGAGGGAGCCAAGTTGTAGGCGCTGGCGCTTGAGAATGGCCGCCAGGCCATGCTTGTTCCCAGTCACGACGAAAGGTCGTAGGCTTGCTACATAACGAAGCGAAAGCCAGGTAGACTGTGGTTAATAATAGCCATGATCCAATAATAGCTGGTTAGTGATTAATAATAGGGGCTATCGATCAATATTAATTAATCAACCAATAATCGGGGATGATAAAACCAATTTCATAGGGAAAGCACTCGTTAATGAGAGGGGAATCAGGGGGATATCGGTTTTGACCCACAGCCAGGTAGAGAAACCATGGTCATTGGTGGGTTCTACACTACTCACATGAAGAACTTGTGGATATACGGCACTCCCTGTACAGCAACTGTTGAGTCGTAAATCATGGTTATCCTAGTTGCCAACTATGCAATTTGTCACGACGGACGTCCGTCGCAGGATACGATCAATCACCCCCTGTCAAAGAGAGGGCAAGATTTGGACAAGCACGACTGCTGTAAACATGATGCAGACAAGCGCATGTCCCCCTGTTTTTGCGGCTTTGTGGCTGTACCTGTGCGTAAGGACAATTTGCCAAACCAAGCTGTCGTTCCAGCATTTACAATATAAACAGATGTAGACATGTATCATGCCAATCTCTTTGTCATGCATGTTCAAATATGTATGTAAATTTATGTATCTCATGTGTATTCGTATGTATTTCGAACCACATGTATATATACAGATAGTGCTTGTTTTTTGTTATTTATTTGTATCATTCCATATCTATAGAAATATATTTCCAAATCCAAATTGAAACAAATCTCTCAACGTTTCACTTCTGCATGGCCTCTCGTCCCCGTGCGGCCAGACGTTGATGGTCGAGTGGAGGTGAAGGACGGCACGGCAGAGTGGGGCAGTTTCCTGCCGCAGGAGAGCGGTGCGGCGCTTCGCGGCGCAGGGGCTCAGGTTGACCGGTACGGGTAGATGGGTAGTTCCCATGGTCCGAAGCTCAGTTGAAGCTGAGGGCTCCAGGGTGGCTCTCCAGGGGTAGTTATAATAGTTTATACCTTCTGGTACACTAACATGACTGGCTGGAAAATCCACCATTTCTTGAGTGATTACCCAGGGTTTTTCTCAAAAAATGGTGGGTTTTCCATTGTCATGTTAGTTTACCAGAGGGTAATCATAGTGTATAATTAAGGGTTTATGATTTGATGATAGGGGATGCTATGATGGCTTGCGCCGAAATGAAGACAAGCTAATCTATCGACATAACATTGCCCTTCATGGCACCATTGCAGCAACGCTCCGAAGTCATCCTTTTTTGATCATTTTGAATGATAAACCAACCATTTTGGGGTACACCTATGGCTCAAAACCCCCCTTAATTCTCCTTTCAGCCTTTGCATCGCAACGAGAGCCGCCCAGTCCCCGCGCTGTCATGAAAAATGCGATTGAGTCCGAGGCGGCCGCCAAGTGTTTGTGACTTTGTCTCTTGTTGCTGACTGTTGTTGTTGTTGTTGTTGTTGTTGTTGTTGTTGTTGTTGTTGTTGTTGTTGTTGTTGTTGTTGTTGTTGTTGTTGTTGTTGTTGTTGGTTTTTGTTGTTGGTTTGTTATTTGTTGTGGCACGAATATGTAGGAATGAAGTGACCTGGCCATGCTGAGAGTCTTGGAACCCAAACAGCAGGTCCAAAAGACGGTGGAGGCGTGTCGCCTCCACCATGCACCGAATGGCTGGCGCTTCCGGGGCAGATATGGAGCTCTGCCAGAGATGGTGCCAAGGCGTATGAGCAAAACCGGGGGGCCGGGGTGAAGCGCGACTACGTCAGTCACAGCTTCAGAGCAGATGGACTTCGATTTGCCCGAAGCATTTCAGCATCTTCGACTTCCCGTGCTGGAGCTCAGAGTTTGGATGGCTGGTGGGGTCACGCTAAACGCAGACAATTCCCAAATCACACCAGCCATGATTGAAGCACTATGGCGCCACTGGCTTGCCGAGAGCGACAGACTCGTCGCAGGTGCGACCGTGGTTCGCTTCGCTTCCTGAATCCGAATCATCCAGGCAAAGCCTGAAGAAACGACATGTGAGCTGATGCGTGATTCCAAGGTGTTTTGTGCAGAGATTCTGGTGTTTTACATCGTGTTTGCTTTCAACACTTCTAATGGGCCATTAACATTAAGATGACCCCAAACATTCTTGAACAAATGCCCCGCAAATCACAGGAAGTTCTTTTGACGTTCCCGAAGCCATTGAGGGGTTGAAAATCAGGTTGCGCGCCTTGGTCAACAATGGTTTGGCCAGTCCGTGTGAACAATGGTTGAACGACTGTGAATTTGCGTTGGCTAAGAATAGTTGAACAAGTGTGGTTGATCATGGCGCGGGTTTCACTAGGGCCAATCATGTGGGATAGTGATGGTCTCTGTCTACGGCCAATGTATGGTAAAGCTATGATTGATCCCGGAATATATTTACAACTTGAACTTGTTATTGATCGTAACTTTGGCCAAATTTTGAAATTTATAATTGCCGAATGATTATTCTTACAAGTTCATTTTTATACGTCATCGACGGACTGAAACGTTGCCAAATGGCTGTGGGTCAAAACCCTGTACCCCTGGTTCCCCACCATTAACCATTGTTTTCCATTGTATTGTTGGTGGAAATCCCCCATGAACGTTGGTTGATTAACTGCTTGACCCAGCTCGCCAGATTGCAAATGACAGCAGTCCAAGTTCGGATCCTTTGGAACAGCCAGGATTCGAAGTTTGTCGCCGCCATCCGTGGTAAACTTTTGGTAGTTGGCTATACCTTCTGGTGGGTGAGCACCGGAAGGCAAACTGGAAAATCCATCATGAATTTCACCCTGTGGGGCTCCAAAACGCATGGATTTTCCGATTATCCTATTGTTGTTCTTTTTCAAAAGGATTTTGCCGCAAGACTGATCATGGTTCATGGGGGGGTGGCAGTGTAGCAACCAGCAATAATAGGCATTTTTTGGATGATGGTCAATATCCATGAGTAGTGACGCTTAATGATGGTAAATGGCTGGTCTGCACGAGGCTTAAATGATGGTCATAATGTCTGATCAAGGTCACACAAGTAACTATGATAGGGGTAAAGGTTTAGACATAACCAAATGATGCTGTTTAATGGGCAAGCTATATTGCCAAACCATTGACATCTAGTACTGAATGACCAGATATTGAGCAGGTGAAACAGGGCGTGGTTTATGCGGAGCTGGACCTCGCACTACTGGAACGTACGCATCAGTGATGGCTTGTGACAGCTGATGTTTCATTGGATTTCTTTATCAGTCATGATGATCATGTTGACTTCCACCCCGGCTCCCCGACTGCAACAGGAAAATAGTGCTCTTAAAATTGATTTCCCTGAAAACCAAGGATTTTGTTTTCGGTGGTTCAGCAATGAATTATTCAGGCTGCAACTCGAACAATGCCAGGTCACAAGGACAGAACAATGGTTTTTGCAATATTATTCTTAGCAGAAATACTTAAATACATTGATTATTGATAGATATTCCCATTATACTCGTTGTTGGCTGTGAAGTGGTGTGCCAGAAATACATGGTAACCATATTCCCACCATTCCAAAACCCAGAATATACATGCTACATGTTGTTGATTTCTGATTACTTTGCCTTAGAGTAACCATCCACCCTCAATTCACCATCCTTAACCCCTATTCATGGCATCATGAACCACCAACCACCATCATTCTAAGCTCTCAACCATGGGTATTGATGCTTAATGACGGTTAATTTCACGGTTTCATCCACCCTTTGGTGGTTTCTTACACCAGAGGCACCCCTAAATCATCCAGATCATTAACCATTTATAGTAATCACCAAACTTTTTTGGGGGTATCCATGGGTCCCGACTTTTGAGAAACACCCATGTAGTAGTGGTTTAACCATTATTGTTGGTGATTATCTCCTACTATCGACTATTATCCATGGTCATTTTATCAACCGTTATCAACCTATTATTCACCACTACTAACCACTATCAATCACTACTAATCACCAAAAAACACTGTAAATCACGATGATCAACCATTTTGCGAGACACCTGAATCAACCATAACCATGAATCGCTATGAATCACTATGATCATAGTTAGCCATTATTAACCACCATCATTAACCATTTTCAACCACTATTAACCATGCTTATCAATCAAAATCCACCATTTGGTGGTTTCTCAAAATAGGGGTACCCCAAAATGGTTGCTTTATTCCTAAAAAATATTTGTAATGGATGATAACTGGGGGTCCCCTATGACTTGAGAAACACCCACATCTGTGTTCAACAACAATTATGTATCCACTATTGTTAACCATTATTGTTAACCATTATGAACCATGGTTATTAAATCAAACTTCACCATTTTGAGATACTCATCACCAAAAACCACCATGAATCAGTATGATAATCACTATATTAACCATTAATCAACCCATCATTAACCATTATTAATCAAATTTCACCATTTTGAGACCCCTTTCGCCACCATGAGCCCTGACTGAGCGCTGCCTTCCCCGCCAGGAGTGCTTGGAGGCCCTGAGCGGAAGCAGCGCC
>VSDK01026925.1:241469-246469 GCA_009767595.1 Symbiodinium kawagutii
CGTTCTCGGCAGCACTTGACCGTCAGTGCAGGTCCGGCTGCGCGGCCAGGTGAACCCCGAGAAATGACCAGGAGTTAAGGATGGTTAGTGGTTGGTACTGGTTGGTAGTAAGCTGGTATGATAGTTTATAATAGTAATTATCAAATATTAATAGTAAAACCAGAGTTGGTAATGGTTGGTAATAGTCGAATTAATAGTGATGGTTGATAGTGATAATTAATAGTAGTAATGGTAATAGTGGTAATATTGGTGGTTAGTGGTTGATAATAATAGTAAATGACCAGTAAGAATGCTGATTAATGATGATCAATATGGATCATTACCATAATGGTTGGTAATGGTTGATTAATGTTTGGTTGGTAATGGTTGGTAATAGTTAATAGTGATAATTAATAGTGATTAATAGCTATATGGTGATTAACAGTGATTAATAGTGATTAAGACTGATTGACAGTGATTAATAGTGATTAATTGTGATTCACAGTGGCTAGTGAGAGGCTAATAGCAGTTAATTGACAATAACGACAATGGCTAATGATGACCATGGCTAGCAATGGTTAATTGTTGATAGTAATAGTAAATGATAATGACCATGGTTGATGGTTGAACATGTAATAGGATTAGGTTTGAGGAAAGGGTCATGGTTGGAAGAATGGTTAATGGTTGATAATAGGAGATCATGACCGCCATGACTAGGCGATTAAGTATGGTCAATAAAGGTTCATCATACTGACCATGGCTCATAATGATTAAGAATGATGGTTGGTAACAACCAACATGACCAGGGGATAGATCAGGTAAATCAAAATGGTTTGCACGTGTTCAAAGAATTGCGAATGGGTGATAACATCATGGGATTCGGTTGCCACAGTTTCTTCGATCTTTAGTGCTTTTGGGAGTGCATTTACCATACATCCACTAAAGACTAGAGTTTCAGCAGGGGATCTAAAAGCTGCAAGAACCGTTGGTGGTTTATTGTTATGAAGAACTGGAATTGCAACTATGCACCAGGCAAACTCTGTCGCTCACAATGCTAGATGGTCTTTCCAAAGTCGTGGTGGTTGTGGTCTCCCTGGGGTAGTCCCATCTATGGATCTGTGGTGGTTTCTCAAAATATGGGTACCCCCAAATCATCCAATAGTAATCATTATTAGTAATAAAACAACCATTTTGGGGGGTCCCCTATTTTGAGAAACACCCATGTGAGTTATCTCCAGCAGTGGCCCTTGCTGCACGGCCTCCTTGGCCTCGTGGCACAGGAACTTTCTACAGTCCGGAGAGCAGATGGTCTGTTTGTCTGTCGCCTGAAGGGCAAGCTGAAGAAGTGACGTCGCAGAAGGGAGAAAACGACAGAAGTAACGTCGGGGGGATGCGCAGAGGGAGGTGTGAACATGAAATGATGTACCCCCAAATGTTATTTTCATTTTTTTTTCGATTCAACATGTAACATTATTGAGTTTGGGTTGCTTTACATGACATATGGCCGGTACGCAAGCCATTGTGGTGCTCCATGTGAAAGATTGTATCTACCAGTGTAGATACGTTGGAAATATTTACAATTATCAGGCAGTTGACCATGTTATCAGGCAGTTGATCATCTTGAACAATAACCTTGGAGATTGATAAATCCTTGACAATCTCAAACAGTTGAACATCAAACACCAACCAATGATTGGAACTGTTGGAACAATCTCAACAACAACCACGTTGCTGGTGTTGTGTAACAATAACCAATATCTGTTGTTGTTCAACACTGTTGGAACAGTTGCTAGCAAAAACTAGCTTTGGCTATAACTATATAAAGGACTTTGGAAACAAAGCCTAACCAATTATACTTGGACAACACTATAACCAAAGCTGTAGCTACAACTAAAGCTAGTGACTGTTAACTAATTGCTAGCAAACAGTTTTAGTCACTAGTTGGCACCACTTTACTCAACAGCTCATAGCTTTGAACATCAGATCCCCAATGAGTAAGCAATAGATAGTTCTATAGACAACTATAACCATCTGATGAGCGCCATGGAAGCATCATCCATGAGAGAACTATAACCACTACATCCATTCGACAACCAATAACCCATGATTAGTTACTATACCCAACTATACCCAACTACAACCAACTACAACCAATAGATCTATAGAAAAATCTATACCCAACTATACCCAACTCTACGACCACTCACCTCGAGGTTCGGAACCACGCTGGAATCGATTGGAACCTCCCCAGACACCACGGCACCGCGCCGCCAGGCGCGAAGATCCGGCGAGTTCATGAAGAGCGCTGCGGCCAATCGACAAGTGCAGGCGCCCTGGGTTGGGAGCGAGGCCAGGAGCCAGTGCCCGGTGCCCGTAGCCGGTGGCCTTTAAAGGGCCCGGAGCCGGGCCGATATCGAAATGGAGTCGCGATCGAGGGGACGATATCGCTGGTTAATGGTTTGATAATGGTGGTTAACCAACCATTAGACTGCTGGTTGACGATGTTAATGGTTGGTTGACTGGTTAATGCTTATCATCGTGTTGTTCCTTGCATTAGACTGGTGGTTAAAGATCTTTGACCAGGGGTTGATATCACTGGTTAATGGTTAACAATGGTTGGCTGATTGACTACACATATTGACGCTATATAATTATCCATGTGTATATGTTAGCTATAATCATCACTATTAACCAGTATACAAGATACATGACTGGGTTGATATCAAACATAATATACAATCATTTAGTATATTTACCATGATATAACATCTACAACAGACAGAACCATCCATTCTTGACTATATTTACCACAATCAGACATTATATGATTAATCATTCATCATCATTATTAGTCATTATGAATAGTCATAACCATTCTTAATCATACTTAATACTTGACCATATTTAGTCGTTAACACACATTAGTATTTTCCAAAACATCTTATCATTCACCATGATAAACCATTATCAACTATTATTGAGTATCAGTAATCATCATTAACCACTGTTAACCCTATCATATACCACTATTAGCCATCTACGAACCAACTACTAGCCATGATTAATCATGATAATCCCTATCATCAACCATAATGAGCCATCATTAACCAACTACTAACCAGTATTAACCATTGTTACATACCATTATGACCACTATTAACCCCATTATATACCAAGAATTCCCATTATTAACCATCAGTAACCATCAGAAACCAACTACCATGATCAATCACCAACAATAATGGTTTATCATAATAACAGCTACTAAGCATTATTACTATCATCATCATTATCATTAACCCTTGTAAATCATTATCAATCATATGATTCATTACATACGATTATATACCAACTACAAACCATTGTCAACCAACTACTACCATCATTACCCATCATCAATCATTCTTATCACTACTCTTAACCGTTAGCCATTATTAACCATTGAAATCATTAACCATTGATTATTCACCATTATTAACCATCATATACCATTATATACCGATTAGTGATCATCATCAACGATCATCACATACCGTTGACCACCATTAAGTATTATCATTAGTTCACCATTATCAATAACCCTCATTACTAGTTCACCATCCGTCATTATCCCTATTAACCACTACACCACTGTTAACCCTATTATATACCATTATACACCCTGTTACAAACCATTATTAATCACTAACCAATAGTACCCACTACTCATCAATCAATCATAATGAGCCATTATTAACCATCATTTACTATTATTTACCATTAATCATCATATACCATCAGAAACCATGGGTTATTCACCATTATTAACCATCATATACCATTATATACCGATTAGTGATCATCACCAACTATTAACCAACTACTCATGATTAACCAACTACACACCAACTATTAACCAACTACTAACCAATATTAACCATGACTAACCATGGATTGGTTGACCATTCACCAAACCACTAACCATTGGTACCCACTACCCATCATCGATCATCATATATACCTATTATTATTGACCACTAGCAACCATCATTAAGAACCATCATTAGCTCACCATCAATCATCATTCACCATTGTAAATGATCACACCATCATCATCAACCCCCTATTATGTACCTATTATTATTATTATTATTATTATTTGTCATTGACCATTATTATACATATGCATTGATTATTATTCACCGTTAACTTGCCAACTGCAAACGATTATTAACCATCATTTAGTGATTAACCAACTATTAACCAACTCATTCACCAAATATTAACCAACTACACACCAACTATTAACCAACTACTAACCAATATTAACCATGATTAACCATGGATTGGTTGATCAATCACCAAACCACTAACCATTAGTACCCACTACCCATCATCGATCATCATATATAGCTATTATTATCGACCACTATTGACCAAGTCATTCACCAACTATTAACCAACTACTAACCGATATTAACCAGCTATTACCCACTACTAGTTCACCATCCATCATCATCCACCCCCAACTACTCTGCTGAGTGGCTTTCCGAGGTCTCCGCCATGGGCGCTGGCGCGGGGTCCGTCGCCTTGGGCACCGCGGGTGCAGCCGCAGGGGTGCCTCGGTGACCAACGCGGGGGGTGAGGTTGGTGCCTTGGCGGTGGATAGCCATGGTTAATAGGGTGATAATAACATATTAACCACTATAGCCAGATTACTAACCATAGTACTAATGTTATTAATCACTATAGTGATGGCCATAGATAGCCATGAGTACTGTGGTTAATGGGCATGAGTACTATTAACCATGGTGGATAATATTAACCATGGTTATTAGGGTGATCATGGTTAACCGCCTAATGCTTATTAACCACTACTTGTGGTGAATGATTGATGATTGATGATGGTTACTAATAGTGGTTAATGATTATGATAATAATAATGATAACCCATCATTATAATGGTTCATCACCAGCAACCATGGGTATTATGAACCATTAGTACTAGTGGTTAATAGGTTGGTGGCTTATGAACCATTAGT
>VSDK01026925.1:251469-279356 GCA_009767595.1 Symbiodinium kawagutii
GCCATCGTTGAGGATGGTTGATAAAGTGGTGGTAAAACAATGGCTGATGAATGGCTTGTTTGAGTGATTATATTGGTTTATTAAGGGTTTTTAATGTTGTGTATGGTCCACAAATGGTTGATTGAATTGTTTCGAGGGAAAACCAATGGTAAGAATTGATTAATGGTTGATTGATGGTTTCAACGGACAACCTACGGTAATAATTAGAACCATATTGATTAATCATATAATGTCTTTAATGTTTGATTGTCTAATACTTGATTAGTTCTTGATTAATGGTAAGGAGCTGATGATGAAGTGGTGGTTAGCCACTGTTAGTGCTCAACCAATGGTAGGCTTACTTCTCTTAAATGTTTAACACTCAATCATGAGAATTCGAAAGTTGTTGCAGTCATCATTGTTAGCCACGATTATGTACTGGTGGATTCACGGATACGGAAAGGTTTTTTCTGTGGAGCCACTTGGAACATCTCCCGAGAGATTGTCGTTTTTTAATCCACCGCCAAACGCGTGGGAGTTCACTATGAGAATAGACATCAAGAAATTCTATCATTCAACAGGTTGCTAGCTGTAGTCATTGTGAACTGTTCCCTGCCAGCCGTAAGTTGGCATAAAACTTGGCTGCAGATGACTGCAACTTACAGAGGGCTATAACCCAACTTGCAAATGCTATGAGATGGTCAGGTGAACCACAATCCATAATGAACCATTTAGTAAACGATTAGTTGACCATAATCCAGGAACTAACCATTGTTGATTGATTTGTCAACCATTGATGAACCATCAATTGTCAATGGATTCTCCATCAATGAACATATTCATGGTTAAGCATTAGCTCGTTGTTCCGGATTGCCATGCAGACCGGTACCCCAAGTTAGTTACCTTAGGTTAGTTCACTAGGGTAGGTCCCAGCTAGGGAAGATATAACGATACTTAGGTACCGATCTTACCCAAAGGTTTACTCACGGGTCATCTTTAAGGAGTTACCGTACTCAGTAGGATATGACCCTAGTTGTCCTATAGTTAATCAGATATACACCGCTGATTACATGGGTGTTCAACTATGCAGTCAGATCTTTTCACCTGGTTGTTCACCAGGGTAGCTAGCATACTTAGGTAGGTGTTTCTCAAAATAGGGGTACCCCCAAATCATCCTTTAGCATTTCATAGTAAAAAGACCTCCATAACTTTGGGGCTCTCTACAAGGTGGGCCCCCCTGGTTATAAGTTGATTAAGATTCGCCATTTAACTATATGTTCCATTTGCCTGGTAGTTACCCTAGTTCTGTTCGCCAACTTAGCTGACTAAGGCGGCCCACCTTGTAGTTGGCTCAATTTATAGCTGGTACATCCCCTAGTATTGTTGCTGAACTTATCCCCTATTTATTAACAATTAACCAGATAGTTATATATAGTTATCCCCTATGGCTATCCCCTGCTTGAGAAAGCACCAGTTGTGGGTTACTTTAGGCAACGGATCTACCCAGGCAGGTACCACTCTCATGGCCCCAGGCCACCCCTCCACCATTGCCAGCCAGGTGGAGGAGGACTCGCCTGCCTGGCCTACAGCCAGCGAGGTGTGCTGATCATCAGTGGGTATTTCCAGAGACCAACAGGTGAAAAAGGTGGAAAAATGGGGAGATTTCCATGGATTTTTTCTGATTTCTATAGATTGTTCAATTGTTTCTAGGTGGAACAATGGGGGATTGCCAGGGATTTTTAGTGATTCATGGATGGTTTGGTGCAATAATGAGGGGGTTTTCAGGGATTTGAGGGATTTCTATGGATTTTTCAATTGTTTCTAGTAGAATTTCTAGCTGAAAAAATGGGGGATGTTGATTGATCGTATTTTTTGTAGGGCTTGGAGATGATATCGAATCATGGTTGATGATGGGAAAAGTTTATCAACACATATCATGTATAGGTGCAGGTTGGTTGATGGTTATCATTGACTAGGAAATATATCAACATATAGAATGCAAATCAATCAGCCTACAATCTAGTGAATCATTCACTGCTAGAATCTGGGATCTCATCCACCATACCTGAGTACGCATGTTTATAACATGCTTAGCTGATGGTTGATGATAACAAATAGCCACAATATCAAATTATCTGGGGAATTCCTGCTGGTGAACATCACTAATGACCACAAGGGTAAGAGCAACACAATGTAACCATTGAGAACCCAGTATGCCATTCTTGACCATGATTTTTACAACCACAAATCCTTCTAACCATTACCAACCTTTGTTGTGTCATACTCCCTTTACTGGTTGATTGCATCTCTATAAACCATGCCTTTTGGGAGATATTCAGTATGACTGTACACTTACTAGCCATATTTGCCAATGTGAACCAGAATAAATTGTATATAACCATGTATAAAGACTACGCAGACCATGAGTAGCATCACTAACCACCATCAACCATAATGCAGCCCCTATTACCACTATTGACTATTGATCAACGACCAGTACTACTGCAAGCATTGTTATGATGAAACAACGCCAATCAGTACTGGCCAGGATTAGCCGCTATTAGCCATGATTATTACAACTACCCACTGAGATCAGCATTATCAGTATCAACAAACATGATAATTCTCAAACAGCATCAACCACCTCGTATGAATCATTCTGAAATCCATCATTCTTGTATCTTAACCAGTATCCGATCCAATTCTTAAACATTCTTGGCCAGTATACTAACCACTATTTCAACCATTCTTTACCACTTCTTAATCATTCAACTCGTCAAAATTTTCTGGGGAGAAGCGATTTTAACCATTGAAAAGCCGCTAAAATGGTTCATCCAACCACGGGAAGTTGAATTTTCTATGGGAAGTTGAATGCTTTTAGCCGCTAAAATGGTTCATCATTCTGCTTCTGAACCATTCACCATGGTTTTTAACCACTAATGGGTTCTAAACCATTCTCAACACTGTTAAACTAAATGTTCACCAGTTGAATGGTTTTAGCCGCTAAAATGTTCACCATTAAGCTAAACCAGGTTCACCAGTGGTTCTAAACCACCTGTTAATCATTCTCAACCACTTCTGAGCCATTCAACTTCCCACAGATCCCAGGCTGAGACCAACCATCCTGCGCCACAGGTCTCCCGGGGAACGTGTTTCACTACGCCAGCAGCCGCTTGGGCTTCGGTGCGGGCGCCGAGAATGACGGCGGGAACCGGTCTGGAAGGTGCTGGGGCGGCTGGGTGATGGCGACGCTTGGTGGTGGTAAGAAATGGTTGAAATAGGTGGGTTTGATAGGGTTTTATATGGGTTTATAAGGATGATATGGTTGAAATAGATGGTTTTATAGGGTTTTGTATGGTTTTATAGGAATGAAATGGTTAAAATTGACGGGGTCTATATCCTTTTGTAGGGGATTATAGTGGGTGATAGGGGATGATAAGCAATAATATCACCAAAAGGGGATTATACTGGTTAATAGGGGATGGTCAAGAAGTCAAGAAGGGTGGAGAGTTGACGATTAGTTCATGTTTGATGAGTGGTTAGTTGCGGTGCGTAATGGCTGGTAGTTGTCCATCAATGGCAAATTAGTGATTGATCCTGGTTGGTAAGGGTTGATTGTGGTTAGTGTGGGGTGGCAATTGTTTGAACGAAGATTGCTAATTCCCTGTTCGTGATCGGAAATCAATGCTGTGCAAAGTGATTGGTTGACGATTAGTTCTATCATTAATGGTAGAATGACAATTGATAGTATTCGGAACCAGCATCCAACAAAACAGCGTCGGTGGTTGACATGGTTGGATATCAATACTGGTTGCAGAAACTATCAGGATGCAGCACATGCACATATCACATTGTTGAGCTGTGAACCTGATTCGCAGCGCCACCGCTTGGGTTGAGTTCTGGAAAAGACCCACTGGAACCCCCCTCTGAACAAGAATGATGATCCACCTTCAACATGGATTGTGGTTGTCAATCAATCAACAGCAGTTATTTCGATGCTCAAAGTGTTTGAAAACATTGGTCAGTTCATCTCTGCTTATTTCTTGGCTCACCGTTTGGCTCAAGACTCAAGTCGAAACAAAGGTCTCCATGTTTGTCGAGCCATTTCACTCTCCAGGGGATCCGAGCATCCTTCTCCAGCGCAACCGCTCTGGCGGAGCTTCACATCTCCTGATTTGCAAAAGTGACACACTGGGAATGGAATGAATGGCCCAAGGTCAATGAGAGGTCAGTGAGGGGTCACGAGTCTCATTGACCTCTCATTGACCGCAGAGGTCTCTGAGGCCAAGCAGCGAAGGTCAGCGCTGCACACGGTCGCGTCGCCGTTCTGGTGGCCGGCGCCGACCTCGGCGTCCACGCGTCCACGTCGGCGCCGGCCGCCAGGTGGGACTTCGACGGCGATTCACCACTGGTTGCGCCGAAGCCACGGCGACTGTTTGGGAAGCGGCTGAAGCTGTTCCAGCACGCGGCTGAGGCGAAGTTCCACCAGTTTTGGCTCGTTGCCTCCAAAAATTCTACAACTTCAGTTTTTGCCATGCTCCCTGTTCCAGTCATCGGAGGGCAAAAACTGAAGTTGTACGATTCCTGAAGGCTGTGAATGAAGGGGAGAAGGATTCAATGCAGATGGTGGAATAAGGGCATCTTGATGGTCTCAGCTGTGGCAAATTGGATGCGTGAGCGAGGTGTCAACATGAAAAATGTGGGCCTAAATAACGACGAGTGTTGTTTTTGTTTGCATTGCTTTCACTTTGCAATCTGCATGACGAAAATGAGCGTCAGGGCGGTGGAGAGAGAGAATATGAGTGATTTCGTTCAGCTTGTGTATTGTTTCTTTCTTCTTTCCTACCGTTGGACATGCTGAATAGCCCGTTGGGAATGTAGTGTATACACTGTTGGATGCAAAGATCCTTCCTGGGAGTGTTTGCACCGGAATTGTTTGTACTGTGTAGCCCGTTCGTAAGGATGTTCAGTTGGCATGATTTCTTTGCTGACGTGTTCCTCATCATGCTCTCCAAGATGTTTTTTTCCTTGGGGTGGTCTTACCCAATGCGGGTTAAGGAGCTATCAATGCATATCAATATTGTACAATGTGGGAACTATCATCGATATTAATTAACGTTCATATCGGTTCTTGAAGTTTCCAAGATTCTTAAGACAAGACTGTATGAGTCTGAACCATCACTGGAATGATTGTCATGTTTGTCATTATCAAAACCATGTTTTAATACCATATCACCAGGTACAGCCATGTAGAAAACATTTTAACATATATCAAGCTTGTATATCTGCTAGTATTGTTGCTTCGTATCCCCTATTATTAACAATTAACCAGCTAGTTAACCATTGTTGTTGGTTGGTTAATTGCTTGACCCATAGCCACTGTTTACCCACTTCTGCTTGATATCTAGTTGTGGCTCCTGTATGATTGCAGGCTTCAAAGCACCTTGGCTTTGCATCTGGCCGACTATCGACCGAACACATCGTGCAGCTGTTCGTATCCCTATGATCGTGGTTTGCATGGCTGGTAGTGTTGTTTATATCTTTATGTTGTTATTACCGACTGATTCAATAGTGATATAATCCTTGTCTCCATTGTTTTGAAGTTATATCTATCTATCTATCTATCTATCTGTCTGTCTATCTATCTATCTATCTATCTATCCATCCATATATATATATATATCTCTTGTTAATGACAAAACTAGATCCACTGGCTGCTTCTATCCCTGTGTGAGCGTTTCTCAAGTCATAGGGGTACCCCTAAATCATGCCTCAAAGCCATCATTTTTAGTAATAAAGCCATCATGATTTGAGGTACCCCAAACTGGCTTAAGAAACCACCAACTAGTAGTTGGTTTCACCATTTTTGTTGGTGATTATCGCCTATCAACCATTCTCATCCCCTGGTTAACCATAGAATCATTTAATACAATTTAGCTTCAATAGCTTGCATTCCATAAACCAACCATAACCTGAGGTTATGCCTTGCCATGAGGTACCCCTATGCCAGTCGTGCCCCCACCACGTGTTGCTTACATCGCCGTGACATCTCCCAGCCGCCCTCACCCCCTGGACTGTCCTGAGGCGATGACAATTAAGCGGCAGTGCCGTCGCTGCGGCTCAATCCTGGCACTGGACACTGCGCCATTCGTAACGCGCCAGGCGTGACATGTGAAGCAAGCCACGCCCCAGTAGCTGTTCATGGGCCAGGTAATAAGCTGGGCATGTTTGAGGATGAATCATTAGCTGTTCAGCTGGCCAAATTGGGACTGATTCATCAGTATCTGGTTACCAGCATGACGCTTGGTGGTTGAAGACTTGAGTACCACATGATGTTTGTTGCTCAGAAGTTCCAGGATTATAGTTCCAGGCAATGGATCTGGGATGAGCATTAACCACCATTTTAGTTTAATCACATTTTACAGTAAAACCCTGGGAAACCAACAATAAATGGTGGATTTTGCCTAGTAATTAGCCGGTACGAGGTGAGAACACACAACTTGTTTTGCACAGTGCTGAATGTTCACGCGCAGTGACCAGAAGCAGTGCAAGATTTGGCTTTCGCTGTGCGGTTCTGACAGAGACAGCTGCGCTAAAATCAAGGGCTTGGCGGCTTGGCCGTTGGAAGCTGTTTGATCCTTTTTTCCACATCATCAATCAACCCCTAGCTACTTTTTGGCTTTAAACCTTCTTTATTTTCCATTATTTTCTTCTTAAGGGAAGGGTTGAAACCACCAACCAGCTAGCGTTACGACAACTAGCTTGTGTTTTAGCATCAACTATGCAGGTTTTACAATTGTCGGTTTGACCCATGGCCGGAGAACTTGGAAAGCGACCCGAGGCTCCGAAATGGACAACAAATAGCTGTTGGTTTCAAACAACCGGGGAATTCCAAGCTTATTGCGATCTTACCACACCAGTGTCGGTGTACCAGAGGCATAGTCCCTGAAACTCACGACGGCTGGGTAGCTGATCTATGACAGATACACAACAGATAGTGGGGGTTACAACCATTTTTATGCCTGGCGTACCACTTTGTTTTTGGAAGATCCATCATCGCCAGATCTACTCATGAAGACGACGTAGGTTTTGAGGAGTCCACTCACTCCCCAAAGGCTTCCCCCGTGGATGGATAGCATGCCCCGTATGATTAACGATTGTCAACCTCTATTGGCGATTATCCCATGAATCAACCAGGTGGTAAATGATGGTTCACACTGAAAATGTTGGTAACCATTCTGAACCATCACTTGGTGTGAACCATCATTATCATCATTGGTTACCAATAAATGGGGTAGCAATAAATGTAGGTCACCATTCTGAACCACTATCACTTGGTATTCACTTGGTTCCCAGCCATTTCGAAGCACAAGTGGGTTAGCGCTGGCCCTGGAAGTTGATGTTCTCAGCGTATCCTTGCCTAAGGGGAGGCGAAGGTGCCGGATGTATCCAGGGCCACAGTACCCCGGTGGCCTATCCCAAGCCATGATCAACATCAATGGGCTACCAGGTACCAGCTGTGGGGCTGCCGCCATTTGTGACATACCCACGCATGATTATGGATCAACCATCGTTTGGCACTACCAACCCGCTGGGATTGCTGGGTCAAGCGATCCTGACTAGTGAGAGGAGTGTGTTTGTCAATATTTACGGATTCAACGCGACAAAGAAGTATATTTGACATGAAAGTCATGTATGACCCTTGTAATAGCTGATAGCCAACTTTTTTTACATATCTGATTGGTTGCCAATTTCTTTCAAACATATCTGTATTTATTTCTGCACACTGTAGTTTGATATCGTCAGGCTGGTTATAACTAGATTGGTTTGGACAAGAATATACATACATACATACATACACACATACATACATACATATATATATATATATATATAAATTCATATACGCATACATAGTTTGAATTAAACACCTCAACAGACAGGTAGCCTGATAAACAGGTGGACAGACAGATAGAAGCAGACAGATAGACAGACAGATAGATAGAGAAATAGAGAAATAGAGAAATGAATGAATAGATAAACACATTAATATGAATGAACATATTTAAATATGCATACTTACATGCACGCATCTACAACTCAAAGTCGCAAGGACACCATCTCATACCACTTGTCGCTGGCTCAAGCGACAGATGTTGCCTCACCAGAGATGAGCTTCAAACAAGTCTTGAGGACCGAACCAAGACAGGGATACGAGCAGCCAACCATGACGATATCATAGGCGGAATATCATACTTGGCCGTTCTATTGGCAAAGTATGATACCCCTAAATCAGCCAGTATTAATTATCTTTAGTAATAAACCAGCCATTTTTTGGCGTAATCATTGGTATGTTTATTACCAATAGTCACCACCATGTTATGACTTGCCGTTACATGCTTCCTGAAGCACAGCCAGCAGTTGGTGCACCAGGACTCTTCGAGCAGCATCGCCATCGGAACTTCTGCGGGAACGTCATCCGACTGCGTCTCGACGAAAAGTTTCAGCCGTGGGGCGACCCTTCAGTTGTTAGCCATCAATGATTAAGTAAAAACCAACTAGGTGAATGATGGTAATAGTGAATACTTGGGGATCATAAGCGACAACTTATGGTCAAGCACGGTTGGTGGTTTGATTCGGAATAGGTTAGACATGTTTAATAGTGGTTTATAATGGTTGATAATAAGTAACAACAAAAGTGAAACAACCACTGGTTGGTGGTTTGATTGACATTTGGCTGATTTTCCCTAGTAGATGTTTGCAGCATGGTTGGTTGACAAGCATATTTTTGATGGGGATAGTTCAGCCACCAAGCAGCTGAGGAAAATCAACTGTCATTGGTAATGATGGGAGTAGCATCCAATACGAATGATATAAACATATCGTATAGTTTTTGAAATAGGGACCGCCACAATCATCCCTGAATAGTCATTTTTGATAGTAAACCAACCATGTTTGGATACCCCTATTTTGAGTACCACCAACTGTCATTGATCGTGAATGATGCATGAACATTTGTAATATATAAGGATTGGGTGTACCATCCACATTCGGTTTCTAAATGGTTAGTAAACAAGTTGGGCAATATCGAAACCAGCAATGTCCATCAATGAACCTTTGATGAGCCATGAAGTAATATGGCATGATATGGCTCATTAATCAAAAGCACAGCTATGATAAACCATTCACTAACCATCATTCGCCATTGTTTAACTATCAACTAACTGTCAATGTCCTATCAACTACAGTCGCGGACAGAATTATAGAAAATAAAAAAAGGTAATATTCTTCGGGTAATTTTCGGAAAATCAGAATGAGGCAAAATGCGCATTCGTTTCTATAATTATTTTTTTCTATAATTCATGTTGGATTACTATGTATTTTCCATAATTAGGTATTCCCCCTAAATATGCTGTCGTATCTGATATTTCCATTACATTCGCCACAAAAGCCTAGTGTTATGTGATGATGGGACATTTGGTTTCTTACATTACTGCTTACGTGTCAAGAGAATGGTCCCGTAATGCTTACAATATGCTGGTATTTGCTGGTGGCTGGGAAAGAGCTAGAAGCCAAGGTTATCCATAAAGCCCTTACAAGGGAGAGCTGAGGAGCTACCAAAGGGTGTAACCGAACGGTAGGATAGAGTTCCACCATGGGTACGTATGATAGATTCCGCATGGGTTTCAACATGGTATCCGTCAGATATAATTATAGAAAAAAAGAATAATTATAGAAAAAACAATTGTGGAAAAAACCACCCAAATACATAAATTCCTTCTAAATATAGGGGAACTTGTAATTATAGAAACTCCCCCAAGGATATCCGATTTTGCGGCCAACGAGCTCATTTTGGAAATAACCACGTCTTGGGGAAACCACAATTATAGAAAGTCCGTCTTCGGGCATTAGCGGATGAAGGATTGGCTTTTATTTTTTTTCTATAATTTTGTCTCCAACCATAACCATGAACGAATGATGGTATTGATTAACCATGAACTAACTACTGTATAATTTGTGATTTTTTCACCATCTTTTGAAGAACGAATACACTACAGTAACCACGAACTCATTGATCACTCCCATTCACTATCCACTATGAAACCACCAACTAACCATTAATCAATCATCACTAGCCATTAACTAACAATTAACTAACCATTGACCAATCACCACTGACCATCAACAGCCACAAGTAACCATTACTAATCATTAACCATTCCTGGTTAATGGTAATATTTTACCGTAGCTAACCATTCACCAACCATTAATCACCACCAACTCACCATTTACCAGCAATTACAAACCATTAATAGCCATAAATTATCATCAGCATTTTGCAATTCCTAGCCACTAACCAATCATTAATCACAATAAACTAACCATTCACCAACCATTACTAACCCACTAACCAACCATTAGTCACATCCAACTAGCCATTAATGAACCAACCACGACCTGTCATGACCTAAGCTCCAGATGAGTTCACCGGCGCCAGGTCGGTGAGCGCAGCCGCGTCGCCGCGCCATCGCGGCAGCAGCAGGCTGCTGAGCAGATGCCCAAGGCCAGGTGAGCTGCTGGCCGGTTGGGGTGCTTGGGGGTGGTTGGAGGGATAGCTTGGGGTTCAGTTGAGGTTGGGTTGAGGTTGGGTTGAGGTTGGGTTCAGGTTGGTTGAGGCTGGTTGAGGTTGGGTTGAGGTTGGGTTGGTTGAGGAAGGTTCAGATTTCTTGATGTTGGTTGATGAAATGAAGCAACATGAACATGACCAACCAGTTGATGTTGTGATGACCTCGTCCAATGAGGTTTCATGTTGGCATTTGTTGGTTGCTGCGCTTGGGTGGGTGGGTAGTGGGATCAGCCCGTTCCAGAGGCGAAGTGAAGAGAATGGTCCAGTGGTTGGCGCGTGAGCTACTACCATTGGTATACTTGGGACACTTGGTACTTGGACATACATGTTTATAGGGGTTATAGATGGTTTTGATAGGGGATGAAGGTGGTTGAATAGATGATTTCAGAGGGTTTTACAGAAGATTATAATTGCAAATAACCTGCCTTGTGAGGCTAATTACCATGGTTATATCCCAGGGAACTAGCAACTGGACATGAAAGTTGGGATTGCCAAACATTGGCTCAGGTGCACCGCAACGTGTTCACCTACAATGTGGCCCTGAGTGTTTGTGCGAAGAGTGGTCAATGGCAGCAGGCAGCTCACATCTTGGATGCCATGCAGAAGGAAAGCATTGAGCCTGACGTCGTGAGCTACAACACGACCATGAGTTCCTAGGCGGATTCAACAGTTAGTCGGGTCTCATCGATGACTGGCAAAACGGAACATATATGATCATCTATGTGCAGAGCTTTACATACATATCTATAGTTGGGATAAGACTGGCTGATGTTGATTTGACTGCACATGTTTCATACGCCAATGCCCAGTTTGTTCATCTCTGTTCAATTTCCATATGCATGATGTGTACAAAGCGTATTGCTCGCCTAAACGGTGAGCAAAACTCTGGTGTCTTTTTTGACTAGTTTTTGACTATAGCAGTTCTTGATATTGGTTGAAAAATTGGAAACGCACGTGTGGAGCAATCGGAATGGAACAAATCCAAAAACAGGTCGGTTGATTGTTGATGATATTCCTAGTTGGTTGACTGGATACCGTTGCTATATGAACCAGTTTCAGCTGCCAAGGGGAAGTCAGAAGTGATGCATTTTCCGGTGTTTCAAACAATGGTGGCACCACCAAAGTGCAGCGTTTTTCCTCCCAAAGTCATCGGCGAAGCCGTTGGGAGTGGATTGTTCGAACTTGCATCTTCTCTTGTCGACCACGATTTATCATGATCAACCCCATAGGGCACCATCATCAACCACCATCAACCACCATCATCAACCACCATCAACCACCTTCAACCATTGTTACTCCAAGGTAATCATTAATCATCCACTGATCAAACATGAAGCGCCTCTAGTGACCAGCATTTTATCGCGATCAAACATGATGTATCATCATTAATCATCATTAACCAGCTTCTGAACTAGATAACTTGCCAGCTTATGGACCAGTGTGTGAACCATCATAAATCATCATCCACAAACACAATAACCAGTTCTAGCCGAAAATTAGTTGATTATTAGCCATCATTAGCCATTCTTAGCCAACTATAGAGCCATCACTCCGCGTGGCATCATTCAGTACTAAACATCATTACACTCCGGTAAACTAACATAGCAATGGAAAATCACCATATTCTATAGAGAAACCCTGGGAAATCATGACTAGTTGGTGGATTTTCCATTGCCATGTTAGTTTACTGGAGTGTAAATATCTCTACTCCACAAATGATCAAGTCACCAATATTACGCCTGCAATGAATCATCATGATCATTCGCCACCAATCATCATTCACCCACATATTACCCCTCATTCACAGGCATAATAAGCGTCTTCAACGAGCTTATGAATCATCATTTACCAGCTTATTTACCAGATTAACAGTTACATAACCATTTGCAATTATCATTCACCATCATCATTAACCACCATCATTAGCCATCATCAACCATGGTTTGTTGGTTTTAACCATCATCACTACACATCAATAACCATCATTAACCCTCATCATGAACCATCACTAACCCTTTATTAACTATCAATAACCATCATTAACTCAGTTACATAACCCTCATCATTTACCATATTGACACTTACATACCCCTCTATTCTTTTACCTCTACTAAGAGTTATTTTACCATATTTACAGTTTCATAACCATCATTTACAGGCATATGAACCATCATTAACCATCATTGACATCAGTAATCGTCATTAACCATCATTAACCATCATTAACCATCATTAACCATCATTAACCATCATTAACCATCATTAACCATCATTAACCATCATTAACCATCATTAACCATCATTAACCATCATTAATCCTCTGTTCTCCATCTCATCCATGTCTCATGCGCGTACATTGGGGGGCCGCGGCCCTTTAAGGTGCCTATCACCAGGGAACTCAGTGGCAGCATGCCTTGGAGCTCTTGGGCAGCTGGGCGGCACGAAACAGAAGGCTAGTGGTGAAGCATAACTTTTTAAGCTGTAATGGTAATTAACCATTTAATGGTTATAAAATAGTAGTTAATGGTAGTTTATATAACCACTTTTATAATGGTAGTTAATTATAGTGGTTCAAGCTAATGGTTATATAACCATATTATTTACAATGTTTTATAGCCACTTTTATAATGGTAGTTAACTATAGTGGTTATAAAACATTGTATATAATATGGTTATATAGCCAGTAGTTTTTATATATTAACGGTAATTAATGGCTACCCAGGATTAATAAACCTTAGGTTTATTAATTGGGGGGCACCATTCTAATGGAAACCAAAGCTTCTAGGGGATACCCTCTATTAATCAACCAGGGGTTTATTAATTCTGGGTAGCCATTAACCATAAGTGAAACAGTGGAAATATACACTATATATTATAGATATTATTACTTAACTATAGTGGATTATTGGATTATACCCCGATTTGAATGGATTTTACGAGATTTTGATAGATTTGATCACCATGTATTACATCAATAGTGTTATTTTCTACCACTATTTGAAGCTCTCCCAGAATAGTTTGTAGGAACAAGTACCAATGTACCCAATATTATTAAGAATAGTTATAAGTGATAAGACTGTAGCAATTTTGTAATGGTATAACCATTGATACAGCATTTATCATGGTAACAGTGGAAATCGTGATAATACAATGGTAATTAACCATAACTTAATACTCTACAGTGGTAGTAATGATAATACAATTGAAATTTTGAGCTCTACAAGAATAAAGTTTAATAGTTATAATAATAAGTACCAATATTCTTAATAGTGTCATTATCTACCCATATTAATTGTATTTTACTAATTGTTATATTATCTATGTATTAAAAGTCGCTACGTAGTAGTAATAGTGGAAAGAGTGAAAAGAATGGTAGTGCAATCATTATGATAGCAGTCATAACTATTTGATAGTGGTAATAGTGGAGTCTGGTAGTTTCTATCGTGGTAATAGTGGTAATGCAACAATTTGATAAATGATATTTGACCATAATAAGTGGTAATTAGAACTGAACAGTGCTATCAGTAGCAGGTAGATAGTAATGATGTTATGACGATGGTGATAATGACGGTAATGTAATAGTAACTGATGATGTTTTGTGACCACAACCGGTGGTAATTAATAATGATTGTGATAGTGATAAGATCGTTCAAGACGAATGATAGTGACGATGAACCAGAACGATTGTTGATCATGATGTTTATGAATGGCTTATACCCGCAAGCACAAGTTGTGTGAACAAAAAAGGATTACCAACGGTTCATAGCGATTGCTTATTGGGCAGGTGTGGAGATGGGCATGGCCAGTGTGGGCTGAACCCCATGTGCCACTCTTAGGCAAATTTGAAGCTGATCTCATCAGCTACAACAGCAGCATCAGCGCCTTTGAGAAGGGAGGTCAATGGGAGCGAGCATTGAACTTGTTCGAGGTCATGTTTGAGGTCGAAATTCTGCCGAATCGAATCAGTCACAATGCCCTCATCAGTGCTTGTGAGAAATCCTCGCAGTGGCAGCATGCATTGGGCTTGTTTGATCGCATGCCATTGTTGAGGATCAATCGCGACCTCATCACCTTTAATTCAACCATCAGTGCCTATGGGAAGGGGGGTCAATGGGAGCGAGCAGTGGCACTCTTTGAACAAGTGCCAGAGAACAAGCTGCAGCGGGATATCATCACCTACAACTCCACTCTCAGTGCCTACCAGAAAGCCTTGCAGTGGCAGGGTGCCGTTGGTTTGTTCGAAGAGATGTGGCAGCAAAGCGTTCAACGTGACACCATCAGCTTCAATGCGACGATAAGTGCGCTGAGTCATTGGGAGTTGGCGCTGGGCATATTTGATGAAATGCTGCTGGCCAGGCTTCAACGGAACCTTCACAGTTACACAGCAGCCATCAGTGCTTGCGAATCTGCTGGACGCTGGCAAGATGCAATGAGGCCTGCCACGGTGGTCGTTGTTGGTGTACCAAGTACGGGGGTAGAAACAACTGATGCGGTTGATTTTTCAGCCATCGCAGTGGGTGGTATGGAGAGTGGTGATTGTCGATGCCAAATGATGGTTTGTTATAGGGGATAATAACCAACGCCCAGTAGCTTCTATGTTCTGGCAATGCTTTTGATTGAAAAAATCCTGCACCACCAAGGATGGTTGAAACCAACACGGCAAGGGTGGATACCGGCGCTGGTGCAATACTTTTTCATGAGTAGCAAGTTGGTGACCCAACACCCTGGTACAAGGAATGATGTCTACTATTAACTAAGCAGTGATGTACCAGGATGAACAATTTCAATCAATTTCATCCATCATGGGTCGATCATTTAATCGATCTAGCAGTAGCAACTAATTGCCTGCTGTAGTTTGATGATATATAATGATAATAGATTGCTTCAAACATCCAATAGAAGTATCACTATACTATATACATGGTCTAATCGGGTGGTCCGATACTCAGTTGATGGTTTATTGATTCTTGTATCTGCATTACTGGTTCCCAACAGCCAAGCAAGTTCACAGGGCAGAGCCATGGAGCAACAGGGAGGATATCATCAACACCGAGGTAGGTTATTCAGGTGCTTGACACCATTTGGTAAATGATGCTTAATAGTGGTTTATAATGGTTAAGAAAGGTTATTATTAGTTAATAGTGGAGAATATATGGTTAATCATGGTTGATATTAGTTAATATTGGTTAACCGAACGGATCAATGGGGACATCCTTCTGCAAACCAATAGCGTTTGAGCAGATGACAGATTTGGGTTTCTTAAAATTGGGAACCCCAAAATTGTTGGTTTGTTACTACATATGATTGAACTCTTGGATGATTTGGGGGTACCCCCATTGTAAGAAACCACCAGATGGGTTTTGAACATGATTGAACGAGTGTCAAAACCCACCAACTGGCTTCTGCATTCAGCGATGAACCCATTGTTTTGTGGGGGATTTTCTCTTCTGGTTTTAGATGTTAAAGTTGATTGAAACCTGGAGATAAACATTGGTTGGTGGTTTTTATAATCTTTCATGTTTCCGTCATATTTTGGGATTGGTTCGGCCAGCTAGGCATTACAGTAGCTATAATGATTATACAACCAGCATTATTAACTAGCTTATCAACCACAA
This sequence comes from Symbiodinium kawagutii, assembly GCA_009767595.1. NCBI lineage: Eukaryota > Dinophyceae > Suessiales > Symbiodiniaceae > Symbiodinium > Symbiodinium kawagutii. Next base: position 267,691 of record VSDK01026925.1, read on the forward strand.
TCAAGCCGGTTAAAGCTGATTGAAATCCCCGTGCTTTCGACCCGGCTCCCTGGAGGTTGTTGGAGGCAACGCTGTCAGCAACACTTCGAATCAATGTGATTGGAATCAATTCTGCCATCAGTGCATGTCAGAAAGGCTCACGTTGGCAAGAAGCAGAGTTGTTATTGGAGTCAATCCCAAAATTGAAACTTCTGCCCGATACGATCAGCTACAATGCAAGCATCAGCGCATCTGAAAAATGTGGTCGCTGGCAGCAAGCTCTAAGCCTCTTTTACAAGATGCAGGAGGAAAGTCAGGGTCGGGCAACATGATGTTCAAGCATGTTCAAACAATGTTGTTGCGGATGCATACATAATGTTGTGCACATACCTATTCTCTGTAAAAGATATTACACATATATATATATGCATGTATGAAAGCGCGTCAAGCAATCTCAACATGCACGCAGACGTGCGTGCATACGCTCGAGTCAGGCCCCACGTTTCCACCACCAGGAAGCGCTCCAACCCACGATCATCAGCTACAATGCCACCATCAGTGCTCTCGAGCAGTTCGGTGCGTGGGAGTTGGCACTGGTAGTCTTCGAGTCCATAGCCACAGCACAAGTTGCTTGGAGACATGGTGGTTGCTGATCAAACGACTACTTGGGTCATTGTTGTGGAAGATGTGAGTCGAAGCAGTAATTGGTACATTATTGGTCGATGATCTACTCTTATTGAACCACAGTAGTATGGTAATGGTTTCGAACCAGTATTTGGTACTAGTTGAATTGTGATTGGTACCAGTATTGGTCTATTTTGCCACTTGCCATCCTTAGTTTCTGCTGTTGGCTAAATCAGAAACCCGTCTGAATTCTTCGCCGATCTTTGGAGGCAAAGCAACAGCTATGGCGCATGGTAAAACTGGCGGCGGTGGGTTAAGGCAATCTCCTGCGGATGATAAATACGAAGATTTACAATCAACGCGCTAAGACATTTTTTTGATTATAAACACTAGTCATAGTATTGTGTATAAACATGATCTAATCATGTTTATAATCACACTAAGACACTAAACAATCGTCTTGATTATAAACACTTTTTTGTTTATTCGTGCGACTATAGTCAACGATTCGAGCCATATGAATATCTGGCGGTTTAATAAGACCTTGGGCCCAATCTACTACTAAACAGCCAATGTCGGCAATGGCTTACGGTGCAGCTATCGGCTTTGACCCACTGGGAATAGCACAAGTAGAACCAGCGGCGCATATGAAGTGAATTGGTTGTTTCTCAAAATAGGGGTACCCCCAAGTCATCCAATCTCAATCATTTGTAGGAATAACTCAGCGATTTTTGGAGTCCCCTACTGTGGGAAACACCCAATTAACCCAAACGATTGCGTGTTGAAGCCATCACAGTTGACTGATTGTGGTATTAATATGTCAATTGCTGGTTGTGGATGCCATCAGGAATGTCAAAAGCCTCGCCAGCACTGTACGCAATAGGCTGGTTTGCTGACATTAGCTGATGTGTTTCAGTCATGGATTCTCTTCGACTTTGCTGATGGCTTGGCAGGCTTTGCATCCCAAAAACAACATGATTTGTTTTCAATACAAAGGGAGTAGGCTGCTTACCCTTGATGAAGCCTGAAGGTTGGCAATGAAATTCCCATGCTTGGCGTTGGTAAAGAACCAATGGTAGCCAACAGTAAGGACAGAACCAACAATGACAAGTAGATAAGCAACCAAAGGCATGATAATGGGAGATCCACAGTACTTACCCAGATACTTGGTGATGAATGACCGGCTATCGGGATAGTAAAGACGATGAACCTTCCATTAGTGGTGGTAGTCACATCTTCATACGAGGGAATTATCATCAACCAATCAACTTGTGTGACATCATTTAGGCACGATCAGGAATCATTCACAGGATGCTGTGACCACTAGTGACATAGGGTGTTTTCACAATTCCACACCGACATCCTTTCTTCACCTCCACCGCCAAAGAAGTTGACTACAGTGAAACTCGTGTATTACTCCTCTTGGTGCAAGAAACCCAGTAGCATTTTATACCTTCTTTCAAACCCGTTGCTGGAATGTCCATCACTGATGGTTTTCCTGTTGAATGTGGTCATGGTGAAAGGCATTCTACATGGTTACCCCGCGGGTGGTTGATGCCTAGTCCTGCTGCTGCTTCCTTTTTTCCTGGTACTAGCGCCCAAGACCAACCAAGACCAACCAATGGGCCAGCTAATCGGCCAGCCAGGTTCAGCCTGATGTGTACAGCTACAGCTCAAGCATCAGTGCGTGTGAGAAGGGAGGTCAATGGCAAGCGTCGCTGGACATGTTTGTGCGCATGGCTTTGGCACAAGTGGAGCCGCAACGCGGCTGGAGCGGGTTTTAGCTTAGAGGTGCCTGCAGATACGGTACCTGATGATGAGAGCTGGTGGATAACTTGGATTAAGGGGTTGCCAGTGAGCGCTGACAGCTTTGATTCAAGTTGATCTTGCATGATTGTATCATGTTTATTCATTGGGGGGTACCATTTTAATCAGAAACCAAGGCCTTTGGTGGATACCCCCTATGGATCAACCAGGGGTTTAGCTTCATCCAGGGTTGGCATTAGGAGGTGAAAAGATAGGAAAAGCTTTTCTATCCATGGCGATCTTGCTGATCTACCATGCCTTTGATTTACTTTCGCGATCTGAGGCGTTTGGTCAGCTACAATGCTGTCATCAGTGCTTGTGGCAAGGCTACTCAGTGGCGGATGGCCATCAATTTGTTTGCGATGATGCGTGAGGCATCAGTTCTGGAGGACCACATCACACAGACTGCTGTCATCACCGCACTTGAGAAGGGAGGCCAGTGGAATCTGAGAATCAAATTCTCCAAGTCTTCACGGCGAGACTCGTGAGCCATGGAATTCAACAATCGCGAGGATGCCTAAGAAGAACATGAGGAATAAAGAAAACCACATTAATTCATGTTCAATCTGCAAAATCACAAGTTTAAGCATCTACATGATTGTGACAATTCTGCAAAATTGAGACAATCTATGAATCCTCAAGACAAGATCTATATGGGGACCCCTCAAACTGGTTAGTTTACTACTATGAATATGTAATCTGTGCATCCATATGATGCTGGGTGTGTTTGCGGATGCGACTCCAGCAGAAGTTTCAATTTTGCAGAAGATCGGTCGCCGAGTCGCAGGGGGTGGCAGCTCAGAATCATGGGTCAGTCGCTATCATTGACTGCTTGGTGGTTTCAAGGATTTATTATTTGGGGCTTTCTCAAGCCAGTTTGGGAACCCCACAGTTATGGTCGGTTCATTCTTACAAATGATTAATGGATGATAACCAGGGGGTGGCCCTATGGCTTGAGAAACCACCATTAGCTCGATATTAATGAATCAGTCAATTAGCTTGAAACATTTGTATTCAACAAAATATGATGATTTGGGGGGGTAGCCCTATGCCTTGAGAAACCACCAGGCCTTAGTTTCGCCCATGGATTGGTCTGCATTGATTTCTGAAGCTTGGCTGGAAGACTTCCAGCTGCAGCTGCAAGCGCGCTTCAGATGTCCAACGACTGGCAGCGTGGCAGCCGAGGGCAGAGCTGAGGGCCGCCCTCGTTTCACCGGGAGGATCATCACTGAGAGTTGCGCCAGGGAAGTTGGAACCAGCAACCACTATCAGCAACTCAACAACCATCACCAACCATGAACAACCGATTCTTAACCATTAAATTACTAAGCATCATCAACCATTCTGAAGCATTCTGAAGCATTCTGAAGCATTCTGAAGCATTGTGAAGCATTCTGAACCTTTAGTCATGTACAATCATAAATCATTCACCCGGGGTTATCCTGGTCACGCCTTGGGTCGGATGATCATCCCGGCGCACCTCGGGAGCTGCACGTTGGAATTCGGTGTGCAAGCGCATGGCATGGGTAAAGATGTGCAGTCAGCAGCGTGCGCCGCGTGCGCCATGCCGGTGAGGCTGTGCGATTCATGGGGTTGATGCCTGGGTAGAAGCTTATGTATGGCAACGGTGTAGAGCTTATGGCAACGTGAAAAAGGAAGCCGTCCAACTACTCGGTAGTGATTGGTCATCCAGCTAGTTGATATTGCTTGTAGTGGTCAGATTGTATAAATCATATGGATCTTATTTCAGGAAGTAATGATCTGCATCAGTCTTATTCTGATATCATGAGGTTTCTTTAAAGAAATCGGAATGGATAAATCCTGGGTTGGCTCTTCGCAGCGAAAAATTCTTGGGTCCCAGGCAGGGCCAGGGTGATACCCTCTGGGTTCGATCATCCCCTCGCAGATCGCGGAGCACCTACCCACTGAAGATGTGGCAATGACCTTGAGGACCTTGCATAAGGAGGCGGCGGGGCCCGCCCGGTTCGATCTGGGAGGACTTTGGATGGATATGGTGGGCTATGGTGGGCGCTGGGGTTGATCTGCTGAGCTGAGATTGGTGCACCCTGTGGTAAACGAAGATGGCTGGCCGGAAAATCCAACATTTTTGATTGGAAATCCTAGGAAACCAGCTATTTCTATGGTGGATTCTCTCTTGCCAGGTTAGTTTACCAGAGGGTACGGCACAGGAAACATCCAGAAAGTACGGCCAAAAGTAAGGTGAGATTTCTGCGGATGTATTTTGATTGTGCTCCCCATGTTTCTTGCTTTTTTTGATTCTGTTGAGGTTAGTTGTTGACATTGTTTTAGGTGATGGCCAATTCACCGTGGTTTCTGAGCTCTATCCGGGTTTCTCCTTCAGTTTGTATATCCAAATAATATTATTGGCTACCTGTCCAATAGCACTTTAGCTTATCATTTACCCCAATATCGATACACCCCAACTGCCATTGTTAATCAGCATTTGTAGATGATGTACCTATTGATTCTGATGCCTTGGCTGCTAAGAATCAGTGGTCACCCTGGTGCGTACGAGGAAAGGGTTTGGCCTTTTTGGGTTCAGGGTTTTTGGGGTAGTGCTGGTGTTCAAGTTACAGGGCCAAATGGCTACAGGTCACTATCATTCATTACCAACCAACAAATGGGTAGATTGCCCACTATACCCAAATATGAGTATGTGCCAAAGTAAGGTAACCAATGACCCACCCAAAGATGACCATGTTACAAATGGAAGCCATTGGTTTTTGGGGTACCATTATGGCTTGGCACATACCCAAAAATGGATCGCAGTAAACATCCCAACAACGGGGCACCTAGTTTGGTCGTTGCTGGGAACAGCCAGAGTATGCGGCTGACATGGGCCAAGACCGTGAGATTCACAATCCAGTTGTTGATCAATAGGAAGCTTAACATCCACTTCCGTTGTTGAGCATGCTGGACATACCATGTGATGTTCTTCCACCAGCTAGTCATACCATCAGCATGGTAGTTTCCTAGCTGTCGACTAGCCATGTTGAACCTAAGTTAACGATCCCTGCAGGGGCCCGCTGTGTGGATGATACTATCACAGTAAGATAACTTAGCAAGTCAACTAAAACTATTAGTTATGACTAGTTACTAACTTAACGTTGTTACCCAACTAGTTGACCCGCAAGTGAACAACCATTTCCGCCCAGTCGGCCCGCAACCTCGAACGCTTGAAGTTCCACGTGAGGTTGTCGCCACTTGACTGTTCGAACGTGGTGGGTGGGTGGTAGCTGTCACAACGTCCGCAGTTGTGAACCTTGGGGTTCGGTACCAACAGCCGTGGGTTACGCGAGCGAATCATCAGCCGTGACCAAGCCACTCTCATGATGAATCAGCAGTTGGTTATCCAAGAATTATGAGCAATCCAACTATAGTATGATTATGATGGCTATATCCAATAATTATGATGGCCACTATCATTATGGACCAATGAATCAGCCTAGACGACCCTATAATTCTAGCCAATCAATGGTTATCATTCATCAACAATCGGGTGAGTTATGAAACCCCCAATGATTGATCTGTTATGGTGTTGGAGACTCCAAAAATCCGAAGATGGCACCTTTCAGTAGGTGACCCCGGCCGTGGTGAAACCCACTATTTGACGTGGTTTGGACCATCATTTGCGGGATATAACTTGTAGGAGTTTCCCTGGGTTAGGGTCTAGCGGTTTGATGTGGGTCAAGCCACCATTGTTCATAGGAAACCATCTAAAGAGGACAGTTCTGGGTTAGTTTTGCCACCCAGGGTTTGAACCATCCGAAAATGGGCGTATTCTATAGCCAGGTTGGAGGCCAAAGGGCCTTTCTTGTTGCCTGTCTTGCTTCAGCTCGACCAATTGGATAGATATCTTGACCTTCAGAGACATCGTCAGAGACATCGTCAGAGACATCTCCACAATGCCGTGGGTCAGCGGCTGCGGCGCCTGTGCAGCGGCTCAGCCGCGCGCTTTGTTTATGAAGAGGGCGAATCCACGAAGACGTGTGTCGTTTTTCAGCTTTCCGCGATGGATTCCTTTGAAGACGTCAAGCAGTTGCTATGGCACTTTGTGCATTACGACATTACTTGGCGAGACTGTCTCAGGATGAGCAGGGGCAGACTGCCTTCACGTATATAAAGAAAAACACCTCTGCTTGCCATGTGGCAATTCTCCAACTGCTGCCACCTGATTCAGCCACATGGTACGCGAGTGATCGGAAAGGTGCAAAGGGTTCAGGCTCGATCCAACCAGCCGCGCGGTCAGTGCCGCGTGCCTGGTCTTTGTTGTAGAACACGATGGAGCCTAAACTCTCGGTAGTTGACTTTGCACGTAGATAGATAGATAGATAGATAGATAGATAGATAGATAGATAGATAAATAGATAGATAGATAGATAGATAGATAGATACATAGATACATCGATACATAGATACATAGATAGATACAAAGCCAATACATAGATGAATACATCAATAGATTGATAGGTAGATAAATACAGGAATGAGGCAGCCATTTCGGCAACCCGATTTTGTCAGCCCGGGACGGCAGAACCATCCGTCATTTCGTGGATGGTTGACAGCCCCGGTTCATAAGGGTTTAATCATGGTCGAGAATGGGTTCAGCACAGTTTTTGCTTGCATACAAGTATGCATTCACCTTGACTAGGAACGGTTGGCAATGGTTTATGAATAGTGATGGCCAAAATGATCAGTAGTGCTTCATCGCAGTGGTAGTTGATGATTAATAAGTTGACTGAAGATAGGGGAATGATGACCAACAATAACCCTCAAGAATGGGGGTTGGTATAATGCCACAACATCATAGTTTTCAATAATAATTATAGAGAATCTGACTACCGTTCACGTTACCTAATCATCGGATTGTCAAGAACAAGGTTAATGATATGGGTGTTTCCAAATAGGGGTACCCCCCAATCATCCCATATTAATCATTGTTTATTAATAGGCCAACTATTTTTTGGGCCTACTATTTTGGGAAACCACCATATACGATTGTTTTCCCTATGAGTTTGTTGGTGGAAATCCCCCATGAAAGTTGGTTGATTAACTGCTTGACCCATGGCCATATAACATCTGCAGCATCAATGTCAATCCTCCTTTGGCACCTCGACCCACTGTTGATGTCGTTAATCGCTGTTATCAATCATTTATTACTCCACTATGGCTATGGGTCAATATTAACCAACCAATTTCATGGGGGATAACCACCAGCAATATTAGGGAAAACAAGGGTTAATGATAGGGGAACCAGGGGTACAGGATTTTGACCCATAGCCATATCCTCGTATCAACAGCTAATGCAGGCGTCCTCAATAATGCATACCATCAGTTACGAACATCTTTTTACACATTTTTGTTGTTTCATAGTTTACACTCATCATACTGAAAAGTTATTGTCTAGAGAAAAAACATGTTCGTTCATCCTGCTTTTAGCATCAAAACCCTGCTATCTACCTGGTATTGGTCAGGATGTTATATGACAAGACCGCAGGGTTTGCGCCAATTCGTGGCGCAAACACACAGGTCTGAGGAACACGGGGCTCGTTTCGCCGCGCAGGTGGGGGGTAAGAGCCAGTGGAGTGGTTGATACTGGCTGTATATGATGGTTGCTGGCTGGTGGTTGGGAAGGAGCTAAGGAGCTACAAAGGGTGTTCCTGATAGCCTTCTAAAAGGGAAACCACTTGGAACCACCAGGAGAGCCCTAAGCAAATGTTAGGTCAATGGTTTCTAGTAATAGTTAGTAATGGTCAAAGGATAGTCAATAATTCTTATTGATACGGGTTTTACTACAGTAGTAATAGTGATTGGTAATAGTTGATCATGGTTTTACTACAGTATACTAACAAATTTCATTCAGCTGATTGATCAGGGTCAGTGAGTATCACCACCAGTGGTTATAGCCAATACTCATGGTTGATGGTTGCCAGGAATATTTAATGGGTAAATGATGGTTAAAAGTGGTTGATCAATATTGATAGTGGTGAATGTTTGTTGGCTCATCATGGCTCATCATGGATGGTAGTGCTTCAAACTGTTATGGTGCGTGAGCTGGCTCATACGCTGGTAAGTAATGAGACATCACAACCAACAATCAACAATTTATGTATGATCAAATTTCATTGACGTAGGTGGAAAAATCCAACACTAGCATGATGTACATCTAAGGATTCCATTTTCAGTGGCCATGTTCAATATTTTCAGTTGCTATTGGTATTACCGGATGATTTTTCCATTTGGGATTACTTGTATGTGCGCCCCCACTGCTCGCGAGTGCTTACTAACCATGGTGTCCAGGGGTTAGTTCAGCCACCTTATAAGGTGAAACTAGCCATGGTGAACGAACCCCAGCTGCAAATCCACGTAAGATCTCAGGGCTTTGAACCACTTTTCGTGTGTAACTTCCTGTCGGATGAATCCTTGGGGCATGTCACTCTGATGGCGGTGACCAGGGGTTCGTCGCTGCTTGGAGCCAGTGGGAAAACTAATTTCGTGGCCATGACTGACCACTAAAGCATCATTACCATGATCTTAACAAACCTTAGTGACCATCACGTAGCCATTATCAACCATTATTATTGTTATTAGCCATATGTTAAGCATTGCTTAAAGCATTATACTAAGCTATTGAGCATCATTATGTATCATTGACCATGGTTTATTAGTCACTTATTAGGCATTATGACGAACCATCCGCAAAAGATCATAGCCACTGTCTGATTGTCAACCCTCATACCAGCCATCAACAACCACTCTCATCGAGCATTCATCCACCCAGACGCGTATCCCAACAACGGTGGATCCCGACTTCGGCTGACAGTTTATCTGGCACCCGTAACTGCTGGACAAAGAAGAAGGAATGTATAGATGATCTATGATGAAAATGGTTAAAAACAAATAATAATTAATGGTTGATAATGATGGTGAATGGTTAATTAAATGGGTGCCTTTGAATTAATGGTTGATAGATGTCCGCGGTGGACAATCATGGTTAATAATGGTCAAAAACAAATTGATAAATATACTAGACATGTACAAATATATGCATATGTTCATATACACACACACATATTCAAATAATCATATAGAATCAATTATGTAGTCAAATCTCGTGTGTTATTGGATTAGCATGATTAGATCCATAGAGATACTTCTTGATTCAAATAGATAATGAAAATCATGACAACTAAATGAATCGACATCTATATGAACAGCGCATATGTTCATTAAATACCTAGATAAACTAACTAGATAAATCAACTACGAGCAAGGCGAGCGTCCCCAAGCAGGTCTTAGCGCTGTGGGATGATCCGCATCAGTAGCTGATGGCTTGTCCCAACAACCGTGGCACCAAGACGAAACCATTGCAGTGCCACGGTAAACAAGGGCGATAATAATCTGGGTGGATTACAGCTACTACCTTAGCTTTTTAGGGTTTTCGGGATATGATTGATAGACCATTTTTCGCCACTAAAGCCGTTAGACTTTTAACAAGGGATCTAAAAGCCACCAGGTAATGATTAATAATGGTTCATGATGATTAGATCATCATGTTTAATATGACCAACACTAGTTGGGGTTTCTCAAATGGGGTTTTCCCTAAAATCAACCATTGATCAATTTGAGAAACAGATAGAATTTGGGACCTCAAAAATCATTCCTTTCAATGGTCACCTAGGCGTTTCTGAAATCAACCATTGATCATCTAAAACAAGCAGTTTAAGGGATGATTTGGGTGACTCCTCTTTTGAGAAAGCACCAAGTTTTGAGGTGACATCCACTTGACGCTACAGCAAGGAGTGGGACTACACCAATTCTTGACCAAATCCCCTGAAAACTTCGCCTCAAATCTTGAGCCCCTTTGGTTCACAAAAACATGGAGTGGATGACCACAACATTCTCTCAAAAGGTGCGAAGCATTTGCGAAGCCAAAAATTCTTTGCATGTATCTTCTTGGAGACGAGTTGCTTGCCTGTTGCACCCGCATATTTGGTTGTTGGTTGCTTGGGTTCCCGTGTCACCACTGATCCAGCACCTGGGGCGCTGAGTTTGTTGCGAGGCAGCTGAAAGCGCAGCAGATGCGAGTCAGCTGTATCGTGGCGGAAGGGGTGCTGCCTTAGGCTGGGGACCATCATCTGGTTGGTGGTTTGATTGACTTTTTTTTTATTTTCCCTCGTAGCTATTAACACATAGTTGGTTGACTAATATTTTTCATAGGGGGAAACCACCAACAAGTCATCATCATCATCATCATCATCATCATCATCATCATCATCATCATCATCATCATCATCATCATCATCATCATCATCATCAAGATCATCTTGATGAGTCATCAAGCTATCAACTCAATCCGAAAAATACAAATTGTTAGCTAATTCACGTGATTTGACAAGTTGTGCAACCAGTTTGTGGATCGTGAATCTCCCTTAAAACACATCTTTGGTAAGTGATTCACCATGGGAAGGAGTCAACAGTTGATTGCTGAGCTTGTCAGCGAAGCAGCGAAAAGCCCACGTGTTCAGAGTTTTTCCCCAAAGACTTTGGGATGGTTGGCTAATTCACTTTTGGGATGTTTTTTTACCGCCAAGCAGACATGCATTTGTCACACTTGGACGAGAATACCTGTACAGACATGCATTGGGAAAAATGCCTCGCCTAAACTGGTGAGATGTGAACTGCAAGGGGTGTTTTTCACTTGCAGCTACAGATGCAGGATGATAATCAGGGTAACTAGGAGTTTTGGTAGATCAAACTGGCTTGTCAAATAGCCTTATCTGGTTGGCAATTTGACACATTTTTTATTTTCCCTGGTAATCATTAACAAATGGTTGGTTGACTAATATTTTTCATAGGGGTTGAAACCACCAGCCAGTATAATTACATCACGATGCAAATCACCCACCTCCAAGGAATCAACGGCTGATCCTTGTGAGGATTCAGAGAGCTACTCCAGTGGCTCTCCATTTTAAGGTGAACCTGTGTGAATCAGGAGCTGGTCCTACAACAAAGATGCTTTCCCCACTAGAACAGGAATTCTCAGGGTTGGTTTGGGGATAGGGTTTCACCATTTTTGTTTACAATTTCAGAAGGTTTGCATATTTCGATTATTCATGTTGGTTACTGTACTATCGCCCACTAGGAAACATGATGAAGCATGATGAAACATGTCAGTTACTATCCTCAGCAGTTCCTACTTCCCGCAGGTTCATCACCTGGGCAAAGCAGCAGGA